>JAOSLM010000148.1:16827084-16839483 GCA_025629765.1 Eleginus gracilis
TCTCTCTCTCTCTCTCTCTCTCTCTCTCTCTCTCTCTCTCTCTCTCTCTCTCTCTCTCTCTCTCTCTCGTCCCCTGTGTAACCCCCTTTACTAATGAGTTAAGCAAACGTGGATCAATGTTTCCATGGGAACCGACTCATCCCTGACCATGGTGTTACACACACACACACACACACACACACACACACACGTACGTCCCATCCATTGTTCTAGATTGAACCTCATACAACAGACCATACCGTTAACAGCCATCAATATTGTAGTTTTTGTTTGTTTAAGGTAATTAAGGTTCCCAGAATTCAAAGTCAATCTCAAACTTTCTTCAGTGCTGCGTGGAAGACAAGTGTTGCATAGATTAGCAGGTAAGCGTAAATCTAAACCAGATTGGTCTGAGTTGGCAGTCTGTCAGAGGGGTGGTCCGCATTGCGCAGGGCACTGGAAACGAGCCTTGGAATCGCTGTATGTCACAGTGATCTAAGGCAGCGCTAGCTTGCCTGGCGTCTTCTCCCACCACAGCTGATTAAGTAGAGAAAGGTTTTCAGACTGAATCAGCAGTATAATGTCTGCACATGTGCTCATGTTAATGCTTCTTACTCTGCCTCCAACGTTAGGGTTAGTCTACGGTCAGTGTATCTAAAGCCCACCCACCGGGGAGGAACAGCTGAACTCCAACAAATGAGATACAGAATGTTCTTTATCTTTTTATTTACGGGTCAACAACCCATTGAACAAAGCATGCCACAAAATCACATATTATTTTTAAAGGTCTTTCTTGTCAGTTTTCTTTGACACTTACGCATCAGCCCTTACAAATTCCAGTTATCGATGAATTCGGTTGGAGCTAAAGTTGTGGTCCCAGGGGCCATGACTTCGTGAAGAAAGTCGACTATCTTGAAGAGATTCAAGTGAAAATCTCTGGACAAGTCATTTGATTTCACGAGTGTCCCTTCCCTACCCTTACACAAATCATCCGTTCCCCAGCTGACTACACCGACCTAAAATGACAAAATATATATTGCAATAATATAGTACCATTTGCTAATTAGTTTGTGTTCAACAAATTCAACCTTAAACATAACTTGAATTTGAAAGTCATGCTAAGTATGTGATTACCTGTATTGTGCGCTGGTTGTACTCCCTAAAAACAGCACCACCAGAGTCCCCTGCCCCCCCAAAAAGAGGCAGAAATGTTTGTCAGTACATCATGTACATTTTGGTACCATCTTGGTTTGAGTGTTGGGAACCAAGATGGCCACTAGGTGAATAAGGCCATTGGGCCTTAGTTATCGTTATATACTCAGACCATTTATATCAATAATATACAAAAAAAATACTTGATGCTTCCCAGCAAAATAAATCCCAACAGAGGTGGGGTTAGGAGATATTATGTAGCATAATAAACATCTTCATGACAACATTTCCAACTGAGTGTCTTTTGATCCTTCAACATTTGATATAATTCTAGCGAGCCTCACTTTTAGAGGTTGGGTTTGGTTTTGAGAAATTCAGACTAGCTTGAAATCGCAAATCTTCCATATTGTACCTTTAATCTGTTAGTATTTAATTAGAAATATGTTTTTGTCTCTTTTAAATTCCTATTCCTGTCTTTTTACCTGTTACGCCCTAATATGTTGGTAGTCTGGAATGAATAAAATGAATCTTGTAACACATGATGAACCTACCTTTACATGCTATGTGGTCCACATAAGGTGTAATACCACCCGTGCACAGGAAGTTGTCTGTCACCAAGTCATGTATTTGCTCTGCTGTTATATTTAGTCTTGTGGCTTGCTTGATACATGGGTTGCGCTACATTTCAGAGTGGGTAAAGAAATGTTAGTTTTTTTAAGGTTTTGTTGTTGAACTCTCAGACAAGCAAAGTTGTTTCCTCATACATCACACACACACACATGCATGCAGTGACGTATTAAAAAAAGCATGTAAAAATATATTTATGATGTCGCCAAGACTCACATTTTTACCCAGCTTTGCTACAACGTCTTTTTTTTCCACTTCGGCTCCCCTAGTCAGGAAATGCAGCCTTTGGTCGAAGTCCTTAAACAACAATTTCTCTACATGGAGTAATGAAATAAAGATTAGGCCTATCAACACTGCTAAGAGCACATGAGCCTTTTGGAATCACATAAATGTTTATCAAAGTGAAATCACTGTTTGTAATGTAATGTTTGTAACCTTGATCAGTGCACTTTGAATTGAGAGGCAAGCGAAGGGCCTGGGTCGTTTCCTTGGTGCAGGGTATGCAAATGGGTCTACAACAAAAAAGATAAGCTTTAAGCAGCTAGATTGTTCTTAAAGTCCTGGCTTGATGGAGGATTACGATTCGAAGCGCAGAAAGGTGTCATCTTGTGTGTGTGCGTGCGTGTGTGCGTGTGGCTATTTACAAAGTGTAAATGTACTACGTAATGTAAATAGCCTCACCTGAGATGTTTAGTGAAGTTCAGATCCTTCTTCAATTGAACAAGAGCTACATCATAATCATAAAATTCAGCAATTCCTTCCCCCACTTTGGCATTGATGTTGTATTGCCGATGAATGTAGTATTGCTCCACAGGTGTGACTTTAAGAAACAGAAAATGAAGATACAAGACATGAACAGCTAATTTTAAAGAAAAGCTTTGTAAACTCAACACCAACATAATTGGAATTGCTTCAAATTGATCATGTTTTTGTTTTTTCAGCCTCACTCTCATTGTCGTTCACTTGCTTTATGTCCACTTGTATGTTTTCAGGTAAGTCCCCATGGAAGCAATGAGCAGCAGTCAGGATCAATTTGGAAGAGACAATAGCGCCAGAGCATGTCTTTGTCTGAAATAAATAATTAAATAATTAACACATAAATCACGTGGGACATACTTTATACCATGTACCTTTATCAATGTCTTACGCCCCTACCTGGGCACCTCTCAGTATGGTGAGCTTCACATTCCATGGATATATTAAATGCTTGAAAGGAGTGATGTCGGACGTCTTGTGGAGTCCACATAAACTGACTACGGCTTCTTCATCTGCAGGATCAGAAACATTTGTGTCATAGACGTTTCAGTAAATCTCAGAACCATGTTTGAAACAATGTTGTTATTGAAATCCTTATACGATAGTGAATGAATGCATATATTGATTGAGTGAGCGTTGCATTTATCTCTGTCAATAGCTCACCTAGCTCTATGGAGCCCTAAATTAATCATTATATTGACTAATTCTATCTGTAGGGAAGGATGAGGCGGTTCCCCGGGCAGGCATGTGCCCAGCCCCAGCTCCAGTCTGGGGCCATCTCTCGGCTTCACTACTGCATCGCTTTCACAGGCTGGGCTATGAGGTTGGGCTGCTGTGAAATCCCAGCAGATTATTTTAAACACGGCCCGT
Organism: Eleginus gracilis; assembly: GCA_025629765.1. Lineage (NCBI taxonomy): Eukaryota > Metazoa > Chordata > Actinopteri > Gadiformes > Gadidae > Eleginus > Eleginus gracilis. Next base: position 16,830,469 of record JAOSLM010000148.1, read on the forward strand.
GCCTGGGACTCAACCAACCAAAGCGTGCACATATGCGTCTGTTGGGCTCACTCTCTGATAATACCTCCAAGGGTGCACTCGACTGGTTCCCTAACGCCGCATCAAGCCCATTCTGTGTGATGATGGCATTGAGGGTGGTCACTTGTACTGTACTGGTTCTGTGGCTGACATCCCATATTTCCTACGACCAAATGTGTGGACGCACTAACGCACATTCCAGACTTTAACGCGTGGTTCTCTTGCACTGGTATCTGGATGTCTCTCACAACCTTCTCCTGAAGACTACTGCTACCATGTGCTGGTATCTTCTTGAGTTCCATTACAGCTACACTTCTATGGAGAATGTATTTGGAGCTTGGGATGTGATTTAATGATCCCCTTTTAAAAAAATTATTACTTACCAAATATTTCATCAAACACTGTGTCCATTTCCTCTTTCTGGATTCTAAAGAAATGTCTCCCCCTTTCTTTCGTGGCGAGAGGTTGGAGGTCTGACTCATATATCTGATCTCCAATGGCAAATATGTAAACATCTAGAACATAGAGAACAACATGCAACACATTGTGGTGATAAAAATGCATTTTGCGTTCATGACGCACAAACTTGTGTTTTGGTGTCCTACCCAGGTGTTCTTCTTTATTAATGACATTCTTTATTCTTTGTAGATTAGCCAGTGGGGAGCCGCCCATGTTATAACCACCTATGATGAGAACAGTCCAACACAAAATTACTCTGACTTGTAGGTCATAGCTCGGAGGCCTATTTCAAAGGGGGTAGGCCTACAATAGATCTTTGTGTCACACTCAACCACAAATGAGTTGGTCGCCAATGGTACAGAGACCGACAGTAGACATATATCATTGAATCATATATCAGTGAATTAACTTTTCTGTCATCCTTGTGAGTAGTATTTTTTAATAGAGAATTACCATCTGTAAATATCATGATGACGTGACGATGATCTTCAAATTTGGCCTCTGTATTGTTGATGATGGTTATACGTTCTAATATATGTTCGAAGACTTTGTTTAGATCAGTCCCTGTAACTCTGTTATCTGTGAAAAGGTGACACACGCACATATGCACACGCATGCACGCACACACATAGACACAAAAACACAAAGTTTATACAATGTTGAATATAGCAATATATTTAGATAATAATAACAAACTTTTTAGTCGTCAAACATGTTATGATCTCCCCTCTCAGTCATCTCATGCTCCCCTCTCCCAGTGTTTTTCCACCGGCGCCTACTTCTCCTCGCCTGCCTGCCTGCCACTCTCTGCTCATCAGTCCAACTCTCCTCACCTGTTGCACTCAGCTGCCTCTGATCACCAATCAACCCGGTATATAGACTCTCCTTTCAGTTCCCTTAGTGCCAGAGTGTCCTATGTCTTGTCCTATGTCTTCTGTACTAGCCTCTCAAGCGGTTTCCGGACTGATTCCCCGGTATCGACCCTGCCTGTCCCCGACCTGCCTGCTCTGTCTCTGTTCCGGTGATCGACCCTGCCTTCCGCCCACGACAACGGATCCTGCTTTTTTCTGTAAATAAAAGACATTACCGATTGTCTGCCTGCCTACGTGTGCTGCATTTGGGTCCTCTCCCGATCCATTACTAAACTTACCTTTTATTTTAGTACTCGTCAGATCAGCCAAAACAGCTTCAAGTGTTTTCCTATTTTCTCCATTATAATAATCAAGAATGTCGGAAATATGCAATAATTCAGAAGTGAAAAAGAGGATGTCGTAGTTTGGAGAGACAGCATACGATGCTACCTGTAAAATGTAATAATGTTTTACTGAAAGCGTTTTGGGCCACAGCTATCACCAACAAACAATATATACACTGTATGTGTATATGTCACATATCATGTGTATGTGTATGTACATGTTGACTTACCCTTTCTATAAATGCCTGTACCATTTCTGTTGATTTTTTTATCTCCGGTTTGGTGAGACTGTCAGAAATATCCACGGCGATGAACATATTCAGTGTTCTTCCATCTTTTGTAATCGTTATCTTTCTTCCCTCTTGTATGTCACCTGAAATATATTGTTTTTGATGACGTGCTCCTCCAATTTACTTAATTACTTAATTAACTTACTTTAATTAAGTTAAGTAATTAACTTAATTAAAAATAAATAAAACCCCATTTAGCAGGTATTTAGTAATGCGTATATAGAACTTACACTGCAGATATAATTGTTACCATCCAGAACATGTGATTGGTTTGTGTTGAATAATTACATGTTTAAAAAAACAAAAAACTGATGAAATGAGGGAGGGTCAATGCACTAAGGTCAAAATAAAAAATCTAAACGCAGCTCATACTGAGAGGGGGAGTAAAGGCAGACGGTTCTCTTACCGACTGACATCGACTCGGTCAGACTCTGCTTTATTGCGCCCCCAAACGCTTCACTGATATCCGATGCAGTGTCATACGTATATTTATCTATAAAACAAAGGCGTAATGCCATTCATGATTATTACATGACATACATACATACATACATACATACATACACAGACTCTCTCTGGTCCATAACACACACTGAGCGCTGGCTTACAGAAGCAGCTGGGCTCCACCCCGGACCACTGGCCGTCCTCTTTGCAGGTGCGCACACTGGAGCCCACCAGGTACATTAAGCCGTTGGTACAGCTGTACGTCACCTTGTCCTCGTAGTCAAAATAGTCCCCCGTGCGGAAGCATCCCGGGGGAATGCCTGGGTCCGGGCAAAGGTTACCTGCTGGTAATCAAGAACAAGAAAAAAAGAACGATCAAGACAAGAACATACAATAACTAGTACTAACTGCTATTTAACTAACGAATTACTAAATCATTGACAAACAAGGAATAGAGGGAGAAGAAGTTGAAAAAGAGGCAGAGAGCAAGACAGAGACACACCTGCAGGCAGACCACCAGATGACCGAAAGACAGACAGACAGGCAGACAGACAGACAGACAGACAGACAGACAGACAGACAGTACTTCTTAGTTACCATCGTCACGACTACAAATCGGTGTGCTGCCATTCCACTTTCCGTTGAGCTGGCAGACACGTTTCACCGACCCGCGAAGTCTGTACCCAGAATCACATTCATAGCTCGTCTCATTGTCTACAAAGTATCTTTCCTCAGGAGGGTAGACTGACCCGTAATTCAGAACCGCTGGGTCAGGGCATTCCACCACTGCAAAAAGAATATGGAGAATAAAAAAGAAAAAATGTACGCCTTAACACCTTCATGACCTGTCGTTGTAATCACTGTCCAACCCCTAACAGTTCCTTCATGCCCTGAATCTGTAGTATCTGTCCAACCCCCAACTGCTCCGTAATGACCTGTGTCTGTATTCACTGTCTAACCCCTGCTCCTTAAAGACCTGTGTCTGTATTCACTGTCTAACCCCCTTCCTGCTCCTTAAAGACATGTCTCTGTAACCACTGTCTAACCCCTGCTCCTTAAAGACCTGTCTATGTAACCACTGTCTAACCCCCTTCGCTCCTTAAAGACCTGTCTCGGTAACCACTGTCTAACCCCCTTACTGCTCCTTTATGACCTTTCTCTTGATTCACTATCTAACCCCTGCTCCTTAAAGACCTGTCTCTGCACCACAGTCTAACCCCCTACCCGCTCGTTAAAGACCTGTCTCTGCATTCACTGTCTAACCCCCTACCCGTTTCATAAATACCTCTGTATTGTCTCTGTATTCACCCCCTACCTGGTTCGTTAAAGGTTATATCTGAATTCACTGTTAATAACTCTGGATTAAAGTTTCTCTGCAACCTTAATGATGCAACAGAATGGAAATATAGCATCAAAATGTTCTTACATCTACATTTCTGGCGGATGTGCCTTTCTCGTGACGGTAGGGCATTCCATCTGTTGTTTAAACACTTGCGGGCCTGGGCAGGGTAGGCGAAAAAACCATAGGGGCATTGATAGATCAAGGCGCTGCCAGATTTCAGTCCCTGAGTGAGAATGTAATCCCCACCCTCTATCTCCATGCCTTCTTCGGTACAGTCACACCAAACACCCGCACCTGCCAACAACAAATCAATAACCCAGAAATTAGTTTATAATTCTACAGAATCTAAATAACCTGTAAACTGACATTGTTCATTAGAGTTACAATCGACAACTTGTGTTTAAATGGCATGAAATATTTTCCTTCATCAATAGTGTATCAATTGTCCTCAAAGTGGCTTACCCAGAAACAGAAGGTTTAAAACTGCAGCAAGCCATCGCCAGCGAACCGATAGCTTCATCTTCTCGACTTTAACAAACGCTGAGGTTAACCCGCACATTTTATACAAAACGAGTTGGTGACTTATTAACTGCATGGTAAATACTAGGAGATCGAAGAGCGTATCTATTTGCTAGCCATTCTTTTCTGGGATATGTTGCATCAATGAAAACTGGACGGCTGGGAGTCAAACACCACTGACTATCCTTACATAATAAATCTTGTTTTTATTGTTAATAGAATGTAATCATTTTGTCTAGTCATATCTATGTGACGAGACAACATTGTTACATTCTACTAACGATGACACATGACAACTAGTTTAATCAAACTAGTTGTAATATATGCCTTCCTTGATGATCAATGATTGAAGAGTAATATAAAATCTAAAAACATTTGGGATTCAAGCACAACAATTTTCATTTCACTACTTATCTAGTTTATATGTACTGTTTATCCTACAATATATACTCGGGTGCAAACAAGTGTAGACTACAAGCTACAGTCTAAACTTTCCGTTTTATTGACCTCAAACACACACTCGCACATGCACAAGCAGTGACACACACACACAAAGTCTCTTTCACTCTCTTCCTCTCTCTCTCATACACAGTCTGAGAACAATCTGTATGCATAGGCTTACGTTCTTAACTAGTGGATTTAGAACCGTTACAATATGATCCGGCAGTAGAGGAGGCTGCAGTTTCAGTACTGAAGTCCTAAAACAGTATTTTTTTTAAGATTTAACTACAACGTCCTGTTCAAGTACTTTTAAAAGTACTTTAGAGGTATTTGAAGGTAAAGGTAAATGTTTATTCCACTCATGTACTGAAACTGAAGCGTCCTCTATTGCAGGCACATTCACTTTCTACTCGGTTCTGTCTCACAAGATGGCACCGGACGTGACATAACGTCACATTCAGGCCAACCAACATAAACATAATATGGACACATAGTTGACATGTACAAAATCCCTGTTTAATTATCATTATTTTAAAAGGTATTATGAAGGATTGGCATGCATACATGCCGTATCAAATGTGTTGCCTATCAAATTCATTGAGTTGACAGGATGTTCGTTGCTATAACAAGGTACAATTTTTAGTTGACAGTGAGTAGAAGGATTATTTTTTATGATATAATGCAACTTAAAGACACAAGGCGGAAGCCTCCCAGCAAACACCAACAGTGAGACAAATTTGGAAAAGCTGCTTTGAGATAGGTTCTCCATAAAGCTCCACAAGGGGAAAGTTCCAATACAGAAAGGAAATGCATCTAATGAACATGACAATACTTTGCTCATTGATTTGACCTAAACCTAGTTTGTCTATAACACACAGAACACAGAAACAGAACCGACAGCTCCATCTTCTCTACTTTGAGAACGCTGTTGGTGACTTATTAACGGCATGTCAAATACTAGGAAATTGATGCGTATCTATTTGTTAGCCATTCTTTTTTGGGATCCATTGCATCAATGAACACTGGACGGCTGGGTTATTATTTTAGATAATGTAACTAAAATGATAGTTTAATGGTTAGTGGTGTTTGACTCCCAGCCGTCAAGTGTTCAAAATATTATAACTGGTATAATCAAACTAGTTGTAACATATACCTTCTTTCAACTAGTGAAGAGTGAAATCCAAAATACATTTGGGATTCAATTTGGGTTGAAACTTAACTAATAATAACATTATATAAGATACTCACTCAACATTAGTGCTTAGTTTTAAAACTGCAGCATCCTCTATAACAGGCACATTCTAATCCAAAATAAAATCGTCATAGCCAACGTAGTTGCCTGTCAAATGCATGGATGTAACTGTCAAGTCTGCTGCAACTCTTGTGAACGGATATGACGCAACCAAGAAATGAGAGGCGGAAGCCTCTCAGCGAATACAAACAGCGCGCCAAATTTGTGAAAACGTCAACACCGGGGTAGCGTTGGAAAAACTGCTTAGCAAATAGGGTCTCCATAAAGTTCTACAAGGTAAAAACTACAATACAGGAAGGAAATGCATAAAAATATCAATATTATATATTGTCTCATTGATTTGAAATGGAGCTAGTTCGTCTTAAACAAACAGAACACAGAAGAATACACAGTCGTTTAACGTTATACCAGCATTTCAAATCGGATTTCGCCCAATTTTAATACACCCGTGCATGAAAGTTTGACAGCTTGTTGATGCTAACAATTATTTGATAATTTGCAGAATGGCAGTGCCATTTGTGCAGGATTGGGACCTCGTACAGACTCTTGGCGAAGGAGCTTATGGAGAGTATGATTGTTTCTATGCATTTTTGCTTGCCTGCCATCCCTGTTTCTATCATCTGTTTTGAGCTCTTTTGCCCGTGTACTCTATAAAGCACTTCGGTTTGAAATGTGCTATATAAATACATTTGCCTTGCCTTGCATATTCATCTTGCACACAGTCTTTATACTTAGTTTTAACTGAAGCACATTCCCGTTGATTCCGGTGTTTCGATGTCTCCAGAGTTCGGTTACTAGTGAACAGGCAGACCGAGGAGGCGGTGGCGGTGAAGGTGATTGACACCTCTCAGGGAAAAGAGTGTGCTGACAATGTTAAGAAAGAAATCTGCATCCACAAGGTCGGTGTTTTATTGGCTTGTTATGTTTCTCACTTCAGAGTGTGCTGTCAGTGCTGACGCCTCACACACTATGTTTTTTTAAACTATCGTTTTGGGGAATGAGAAGATTACTGAAAGCAACTGAAATGAAGACAAACATCTGGTCATAGTTGGGAAGTCCCCAGTCCATCAAATAGAGAGCTCAATTGAATTGATTTGATTACTGCTGGTACAATTACAGCAGGAAAAAAGGGGTTCTCTGCATCAGGCCTCTCTATACTCATTACCAGAATGTTATCTGATACATGATCTATTTCTAACTCCTGAAATAGAACGTTGCTGGATCACAAATTACCAATAATATACAAAAGCTTTAATATGGGATAATGGGGATATTATTGTTATTATCATTGACGTGTATGTATACCTGTAACACTGTGCTACTCAACAGATTCTTAGTCATTCCAACATTGTCCGTTTCTTTGGTCATCGGAAAGAAGGCCCAACTGTCTATCTATTCCTGGAGTATTGTACTGGAGGGGAACTGTTCGACCGCATAGGTGAGAAAGCGTTATCCTGTTCCCCAGCAGCCTCTGAGCACAATACACCTTCAATCAAACTTTATTTATATAGCCCCTTACGGGGTTAAGTTAAATTACAGTAAGAAATGATATTATTACCACAGATCAATTTTTGTGGTATACCTTAATCAAGGAAGATTACAAGTGACTGATTTTATTCTCCCATTACTGTTGTGATCCGCTTTTGCCTGCCACCAAATCATTGGTCCTGAAGCTTGTTTGTGTTGTCTTGTGTTGCTAGCCAACCACAAAGAACGGTTCAGTTGAAGTTTGCCACCTTTTAATTCTCCTTTTAATTCTCCTTCTCTTGTCTTCACTCCAGAACCTGACGTTGGAATGTCGGAAAAAGATGCCCATCGTTTTTTCCAGCAGCTGATCGCAGCTGTGGTGAGTCGCAGAGGCTTCTACCGTTTGCATATTTCAACTTGTTTTCTACTCCTCTTATTTTGCTTACATTTAATAATCTATCAGATGCTTAATCCAAAGCAATTAGCAAATGATGCCGATAGCAAATTATGCACAATTTAAGTTTTAATATAAAATAATTTTATCTGTAACATTTTCCTAAATGTCTGTCTTACCCTAATACACTTACAGGAGTACCTTCACAATATTGGCATCACCCACAGAGACATAAAACCAGAGAACATTCTGTTGGATGACAAGGGTGAGAGAATGGGCTTTGAATATGACCACGCATGCGTCATTTAGATTAAATTACATTTTTTCTTTATTATTTCCCCAGTTTGTCTTTGCCGATTTCAAATCCTTTTTATTAAATTTCTTAGATAACCTCAAGCTGTCAGACTTCGGCCTGGCCACCATGTTTCGTCACAAAGGGAAGGAGCGCCTGCTGAACAGGCTCTGTGGAACGCTGCCCTACCTGGCGCCGGAGCTCCTCGGCCAATCAGGATTCAATGCTCAGCCGGCGGACGTGTGGGCCTGCGGGATCGTACTGACGGCGATGCTCGCTGGAGGTAGGTGGCAGTTACCAACCGCTCGCTGTACTTAGAGGGACAGGTGGCGGTGGTGGTGGCTGCCAGAAGGAGACGCTAAACTCTTACTGGTGTGTTAATACTTTTCCATAACATGTGTCACTGCTTTATTTCTTCAGGATTTCTTGCATAAAAAGGTCATTTGTAGTCGCTTAAAGGCCTCTGAAACGCCACATGCTCACTGGTTTGGTAAATGTCTTTCTTAACTCTTTGGGTTTACAGTTCCGTGGACAGGAGTTATTTTATTTGAGGATTGTATTTACAATTTTCTACGATATGTATTTATTCCCACTAACCAAACCAGTGGACTTCAATGAGAGATTTCCTTTGCTATGGTTTCAGAGTTGCCGTGGGACCAGCCCAGTGAAAGCTGTCAGGAATATACCGATTGGTTACAGAGGAAAACATACCTGCCACCATGGAAGAAGGTTCAACCAAGTCCTCTTGGTAGGTCTTTGTTTTTATTTAATCCTCTAAAACCCTGTATGTGGCTAGCAGTTGTTGGACACAGAAACATTCTAGGTCAACGGGAAAACTGTAATACAAAGGAAATAAATGTTTTCTTCATTTGGTTGGGCATCTAAAACCGAAGAGAGAGTGT
>JAOSLM010000148.1:16997088-17007839 GCA_025629765.1 Eleginus gracilis
TTTGATCTTGTTTGAAGCCGCAAAGAAAACAGCTCACTCCTCATCACCTTCATCCTCGTCCTCAGCGCTTCGTTTTCATCGCGGCTCTGAGTTATTTGTAAGCGAAGAGTAGCCGACCCTTCCGAGAACAGTTGGCTAATTTCAGATACAGCCGCTTTCGCAAGCACGTCCAATATGGATGAAAGCTGTTCTTCCAAAGTTGAGCCGCACGGTGACATATTTATTAACATATTTTACTCGACTACCGACGAGAGGTAACAGTTACTGACATAAAATTGAACCCTGCACCAAATAGCCTCTTCCGGAATATTACCGTAAATACTGGAAAACAATATCGATGAGCAAATGGAAGTACGCGTGCCCATGGCGGTACTTTGGTGTACTGCAGGGGGTAATTCTAAGAAAAAATCACAAAAAAAACAGCTAACTACTAACAGATAGGCCTAAATGTCGTCAGTTTCAGGAACTGAAAGGGGGATCCACCTCTACATGCTCTCACCATCCCCTGGCATTGTGCTTCTTTTGAGGGGAGAAGTACACACTTATGGTGAGTGCAGCCTGCAGCACTCACCTTATAATCTTACAAGAACTTAAAGAACATCAACCTGAGAACTATGTACAATCAACGTCAGCTTGACTGGCTTTTTATGGTTCCACATTTCCGCAACGCAAGGGTTCTTAATGTCACACTTTGTGTATGACCTTATGGTCCCATTTATAAAGTTAGGGCTGATATGCGTTACCTCAGGTCACGATGCAGACACAATGTAAGTCCATGAAAGAAATTTCTAATCACTTGATATGAATGTTTAGTGCGAATGCAAAGCAAGCCACACTATTGTTATTGGTCATCTGTTACTCTTTCTGAAAAGTTCTAATAAGTTACTTTAAGAATTCATTTAAAGATACTTTTCATAAAAAATGTAAAAAGCTTTTGTAAGTTATCAATTACTCTCTGGAAAAGTAATGGATTATATTCCTACATATTTCCCTTTGCCACTTTTCCTGTTTTTCTTCCTTTTATTTTTGAGGGACCAGGTCAGTATAAATCTCTAAGGGATTTTCTCTTCACGTTTTCTGAAAAATAAGAAGTAGGTGTCGGGAATTGATCACATAACCTGCTGACATTTAGTCAAAGAGCCTATCCTCCCGAGAATTTATGACATTTAAACAAACCTGGTAGGTAGGTGGTGCGGATTAAACTCAATGCTGATTAGACCACAGGCCCTAGAGACCATCCGAACATCTCACATTTACACTGATCACTAACGTAACAAAAGGGATAGCAAAAAAACTAAACAAAAAGAATATGGTAAAGGCAAAATAAAGAAAAGTAATCCTAAACTGTAATCCATTCATTTGAAAAATAAGTCTGAAATGTAATGCTTCAACTTCTTGGAGGTTGCCAGATGGAGGGAATTGCCAGATGGAGGGAATTGAACTCACAATCAGTTGACAAAGACGAAATGCAATCCATTACCTTACACTAAATAGTAATTACTGAATGTAATGCGTTACTTTTCTGAAAAGTATTCAGTCTAAAGGTTTTTTCCTGCATAGGTATGACAAGTTATCATTTCCTTCCTTCTCTCCTCCTCTTCTATTATATTATAATGTGGCACATTAAGGCTGTGATTTTTAATTGGAGGATTCAGGGTTTGATTGGCAGCAATGGGAATACCGCCTTCTTAATTTCTAAATAGAGCAGGCTATGGTTGTAATGTCAGACCTCCTTGCATTTGGTGCCAGAAGTCACAAGTCAGTTAAGATTACATTTAAACGGGAACAATTATTTTATTTGTACATAATTTGAAGAAAAGGGTGAAAAGTTCTTCATGGTGATGTTTGGTCTTCAAGTGGAGGGCAGATCAAGGTCCATCATCCTCTGCTCTGCATCACTCAGCCTGTAGGGGGAGCCAGACATGGGTAGAGAGCGGCAGTGACCTTTCCTCTGCTCCTCTGTTGAGGCGCTGAAGGTGGCGCTGCGCTGCCTCCCACCAGGGCCCCCTGGGGCCCCAGAGCAGGCCTGAGCCTCCTTGAGCCTGCGGGCCAGGATGTTCCTCTGGATGGGCGAAGGTCCGCGGCGGGACCAGCACTGCTCTGCCCGCTCTGCCCTCTCCAGGGCCAGCTGGTTGGCACTCCAAGGGGGACAAAGGGCTCCGTTGCGGGGGCATCCTTGTCGTAGGGGACCACCACTACTCAGAGGCCCACACCCCACTGTTTCAAGCCTGTCTCTTTCCACAGTGCCATTGAGCAGAGCTTTATTGTGCCTGTCTTGTGGGCGGGTCCCTATGGGCTGTGGAGAGAGGCTGAGACCAGGAGCAGCGGCCTCCAGCCAGGTCCTCTTTGGGGTGGAGGGTCCCCAGTCGAACGGCCCAAGCTCTGGGATTGGATAGGAAGGGAAGGCTTGATACGGCTGGCCTTCGTGGATGCCTCTGGCCCTACAGCTTCCTTCTGGAAGGGTCCTGGAGGCCACCTACAAAAGAGAAAAGACGTTTTTAAAATATTTAAACCTTTATTTTTAAGGGTTTAAAGAGCAAAAGTAAACAGTTGCTGGAATCAGCTTACCTGGGTCATGCTTCGCTCCCTAAAGGCCCTTGAGCCTGCCAACGCCGCGGGCTGCGGTTTGGCGTCCGTAAAACTACACGTCCTGCGGAAATTAGGGTTGACCGGGTAGGAGGAGTTCCCCGCTCCCACGCCTCCTCCCCTGCCCATCCCGCTCCTCTCCACCATCTCCACCCAGTCAGCGGTACGCTCTTGTCTCCTGGAAGTCCCTCCTCCTCCTCCTCCTCCTCCTCCATATCCAGGGAGAGGAGGCCCCAGACGGAGCTCCTCCCTGAGTCTCTGCTCGGCAGCTTGGTGGTGGTGGTGTTGTTCCTGAATGCCCGGGCTGGCGGGCGGTGGAAGAGGAGGCGGAGGCAGGTGGAGCCCTGTCGGGGTGGAAGTCAGGGTGGCGGTGGGCGAGGCGGTGGTGCTTAGCATGTTGTCGTCCACCGGGCTGGAGGAGACGTGGTATACCTGGGTGGCCTCCGTCAGACCCTGCTTCTTCATTTCCTTCAGCTGCTGCTGGGCCAGCCGGTAGCTGGGGGCAGAACACACAGCTTAAATCGGATTAAACCTATTTCATCAAATTTCAGCAATTTACAGTGACCTTGAGATCCACAAAGGAGTAGTACGGTAGGGGCTGATTATGGTCCCACGTTCACGCAAGGCAATGACCATGCAGACGCTTCGACGCAGTCGTGAACCTTTATGGTTCTGCATCGGGTTCTAGTAAGCGGACCAATCACAGCCCTTGCTGCTGCGTCGCCTCGACGGAGGGTTACAATTTTTGGGAGGCGCACGTGCAGGCCCTTGCAGTGGACTCAAGGAGGGTCTGCAAGGACCTGAGAACCTTTTGGCTGCTGAACACCCCGCTACAACTACACTACAAAAGGTTTTGATGTTTGAGGACATTGATGACAAAACACCCGGGATCTTCCATACATACCCGAACACAGGGGGCAGCATTTTCTGTCCAGAGGGAGACAGCCGGTCTGGGTCTGGAGAAAGAGCGAGGACCAGGGGCAGCGACAGAGACTGGCTGCCCAGCAGAGGTGTCTGTCTCTGGCCTGCTGAGCCCATCCCCTGTAACCCCTGCGCCTCCATCAGGGTGGGTCTCTGGAGGCTGTTCCCGAAGATGGAGGCCTCGTCAGAGAGCTTGCGTCCCCCGGTGGAGTGCATGGACCCTTGGTGCACAGAGCTGCAGGGAGGGGCCCGGCACAGCTTCCTCCAAGCCGTGAAGAGGAGAGTGGCCAGGATGACAGCCAGGCAGAGGGAGATGCCGGTCACCACCATCAGGTTACCGCCCAAGACTGTGGCTCCCGGGGGCACCCCAGGCGGGGAAGGAGAGGGGGCGGCCGTCTCTGGGGGAGACAGAAGGACATCTGAAACAGAATACTACTATACTAGCAAACGTGGTTTTGTGCGCCTTTATGGACAGGACAGTAGAGAGACCCAGGAAAGTGGGTTGACAAAGAGAGGGAATGACAGAATGAAGCTTCGGACCCCAGGTGAATAAAACTCCTGAATATAGCTAAAGTAAAGTAAAGTAAACTTAAACAAGGTAAGCCAAGCTAAGCCAAAACAAACTAAAATAAGCTAAGCTAAAATAAGGAACAAAAAAGTATGCTAAATTAAACAAGGTAGACCGATGTCTGTAAAGACTCCCAGGTAGACACAGACAGCAACACTTTTTTGGATTATTCACAGCACTTTATAAAGGGAAGACCTCATCCGTATGCAGGGAGAGGAGAGATCAGGAGACTAACCCATGCAGTCCTCCAGGGAGCAGGGGGACTGCTCCGTGCCCAAGCCCGGGCACTGTACCCCCACTACGCCCTGCAGCGACAGGCACAGGCGGACACGCTCCCTGAGTCCTTCTCCACAGCTCACGCTGCAGGGACTCCATGGCTCCCACGGTCCCCAGGACTCTACATGAAGAAGAGAAAGAGAGCAGAGAAATAGGACTTATTAGTGAAGATCAAAAAGTCAAGATCCTGTCCTCATCTGAATCGTCATGGCATTCTGTCCCTGGCTAACACCCAACATCTTCCTCCCGATGACTCTGTGCCCAAGATAGCATCCCAAAGCTAACTTAAATTCCCAAGCAATTCCCAACGATTTTACACGCATTTAACTTTTTGGAATAAAGGAGACCGATGGAAAGAAAAAGAAACCCACAAGGTAATTTGGATGTCACGTGATTCCAAAACTATTCGTGGTCCTACAAAGTTGACAAAAATGGGATGATTTGCACAGGCATAAAACGAAAAGCAGAACGAAATTAAATGCCTAAAGCATGCCTAAAATAACGTGCCGAGACCACATATCAACATTGAATCAAACAAAGTCGAAAAAAGTACAAAGTATGTATACTCAATTGTACTGTGTTTGATCTAATGCCTACAAAGCCCCATTCACTGAAACACTACAAACCTATGGCCACAGGGCTGGGGTAAAGATGTTGTAAAGAACCCTGACTTTCATAGGTGCCCAGGTGTCATTCTCCCTGTCCGGACTTGAAAATGAATACAACTAAGCCCTCTATTTCATAGATAAGATGATCATTTTATAAGATAAGATCGATCCCAGGCGGGACATTTGTGAAAGTAGACTCATTAGAAACACATTCTCACCTACACTTCTGTGGACCACCAGACAGGTTTGTGCTGGGCTGGGCAAACGGCTGTAGTTGAAGACAAAGCGGAAGCAGTATTTGTACTTCCCGGGCTGAAACACGGAGCAGTTAAACTCTGTTTGGTTCTCCCCATGGGTCAGCCAGTTGAAGGCCAGCAGTGCCGTTGGGGCAGAGGGCTCGTCCTGCGGTCCGAACCCCAGCAGGGGTGTCCTGAGTGACGGAACCAACCCTGGGGAAGCGGCCATGGTGGAGCCACCAGAACCACCACCACCACCACCACCACCACCAACCTCTCCACCTCCAGGCCCAGCAGCAGCAGCAGCAGCAGCAGCAGCAGCGTACCGGTACAGCTGCACCTTCCCGTAGACGGCGGCGCATGGGGGGGCGAGGAGCCTCACGGTCATGGTCCCGTCGCAGCCGGTGCGGTAGATGCTGGCGTCATCGACCTGCAGCTTGTAGGAGAAGATCCGGGACAGGTAGAGCGGACCGGAGCTCTTTACCTCCTGGCTGGTGTGGGGTGAGCGCAGAGCCACGCGCACAAAGTCCTTCTCCGTGAAGGGGAACGCGCAGGGCAGCTCCACACTCTGGGAGCGCAGCGCTCTGATTGGGTGGTGCGTCCGCACACGGACCTTGTCAATACTGTTTCGCCCAATCTGGTTGTACTCCATGTAGCTGACCTCGAGGGAGAGGGCGGCGCTGTGGTCACCTGAGCATCCCTGGAAGTTTTCATTGGTGGATATCCCCACCTGCCAAAGACAAAGAGAGATTCATAAATGTCGTCCTTCATGGTGGTGGATCCTCATTGACCTAGAATAACGTATTTTAAAATAATCTTTAACAAAATATAGCTATAGCTACAGGTGTTCTGGGGGAGGCCTTACCTGGAAGGATTCAGAGTTGTTTGCAAGCCGTTCTATGCCGATGTGGAAGGTAGGCCACTGCACATGCAGTTCAGAGCTGCACCACCAGGAGGTGCTATGGGTGCTTTCTGAACCATGGGAATGGCCTGCTTTGGCTGTCTTCAGATGGAAGCGGAATATTCCGGCGTACAGGAAATAGGAGCAGTTGAACTCCACTCTGCCCACTGATTGGTCCCCTGGTAGGGTTCTGGTCAGCAGGGTAGAGTTGGTTTCTGTGTCGACCAGGGAGAGGGTGGTGTTGCAGACAGAGCTGCTGTTGCATGCCGTGATGAAGTCAACAAACACGCTGGCGTTACTCAGGGCAATGTGGAGCGAGGGCCAGATGCTGAGACCCGCCATGGCTACAGAAGACATGGAGAAAGAGAACCTGAAATAAGAATCTACCCCAGATTCAATATGAATAACTTAGCAGGTGCTTTTACGCAAAGCAACTTTTAGATACATGGCATTGAGGAGCTGGTAGGCATTGGAAATCTTGCTCACGGGTGCCTGAAGTTAGGCTGGACGTTTTGGGTTCAAACCCAGGACCTTTCTGGTGGGAGTCAAATGCCTAACGACAAGACTACCCTGACTCTGAGTGACATGACTGAAATGGACTGCAGTCATGTAACTCTTGAGTGGTCACGGAGGCAGCTAAAAAACAAACATGCTTTCAATTTACACACACATGCACAAACACACATGGGCAAAAAAAAGACTTGTTTTGACCAATGCACAAGGCCATCTCAACAGGGCAAGTCTCCTGTGGACCAGCAATACCTCCATGAACCTTTTTTGTAGGGTTAATTTCATTGCCAGAATGTTTCTAGTGTGCCTTATAAACTAAGCGTGATCTTATGTGATCATGTGTCTTATGTGTGTGTCTACTTTTTATGAACTCACTGTGTAACAAAGCAGAGCCTTCTATAAGGAAAGAGGGTGTGGGACCCCCCCCCCCCCCTTCCTTAAACAACATGTCTCCACAACCCACTTGTTGTATTTGAATTAAACGTATATGAAATCATTTTCAACATTTTCAATGTTTTTACTGGTTGCTTTCTGTTAATGCTCGATAAATATATAAACATTTAAATATGCACTTCAAAACTCCTACTATTGAACTCAATGGTTGCTATCCGGCTTTCCGCCATTCTATGCTAGATTTAATATTCAAGTAAGTAAACATTTGTCACCGGCTCACCATATCCCAGGAGCAACAAATGGAAGGGCAGCAGCCGCGCAAAGCGCTGCGCCATTCCGAGGGCAGTAGCGCGGCGTCCCCCTGCACCACCACATGACCCAGTCCGTCCACCGGCCGGTCCCCTACTGGACAGCAGCGAAGAATCAAAAATACAGGTAATGAAATGCAGGCGATAAGAGTAAATAATTTAAAATAGACCCTGATAAGACTTGAAACAATTCAAAATATTGTGTATCATTGTCACTCACTCACCACTCACACGTTCTCTATGGTAACCAATAAGCCAGAACTGTATAGCATTTCGTCCAGAAACGAATTGCCTAAGCCTATATTGACTTGACAATGACATTGTTGACGTAGGCTATGCAAACAATAATGTAATCCAGGAATAACAATAAAGTTCCACCGAAAATTAAACACCCACGACCCAGTCGTAATTGCAGATAGAAATATTTTGAAAACCAATCAATGACCTTTCTAGTGTTCTGTAGGCCTACTCACACATATTCTAACCACACTTCCACAGGCTGGCGTATTTGATTGAACTTTTCTAGCATCCTAAATGATATGATTGTAATTACCGCTCGTCTACATCATTGTGAACTTGGTTTTAAGACGTTTTGAATATTATTTGTTTTGCCTATTTAGGTCTACCTACTTTTCCTGTTGGCTCACAAGAGTAATAACCTGATCCAAAAGAGCATCCACGAAAAAACTCCCAAATATTCCTTAATAGAATTAGACTAAGAAAAAAGCAGAAGCCAAAGTATTCCCTCTGCTCTCCAATTCAGCAGCTCTGCCAAACCCTCCCTGCGTGGAAAGTGCGCGGAACGTGATCGCGCATTTTGCAGCGCTCTGGTCAGCCAAAAGTTACAACCATGGATGTTGGAGCTAGGCCTATGATGAAGAACTGTTATGCCTGCAACGCGCAAAACATTGAACCAAATATTGTGATTGAATAAGAACTAAAGACACATTCATTTTTAAATGTATAAAACATAGGCGTATAACCCTATTATAGAATAGGCATTCTCAATGAATGAAACTGAGCACAATGAGCACAACCAGATTTGGCAGCGAACCTTTCTTCCTTTATTTCTTTTGACAGCACATCTTTTTGAAGCCACACAATATTGCCAGGTGTTTTTATGGAGGCTTTAAAGCGCAGGTGCCAATTAGTTCATGATAGTCTTTGTAGGTCGAGGCCCTGTTAAACTCTATTCAATTAGAACATTTATAAGCATGTCTGAATACATAAATAATTTTCATGACATAACAATTAGTGGGGTGTTTCATATAGGCTTAAAAAATGACAAGTGTGTTTGTTTGCATTATATTAAAATATCATAAAGCATGAATTCTCGTAACTATCCAACCAGATGCCTCAAAGGCCTTGTGCATAATGCACCCTTCCAAGTCCCAGATTAAGTTTATCCATGATCAATGAGCAAGCCACATGCCACGGTAATCTAATCAGCCCTTAATCAGAGGAGCCACATGCCTCTGCTGTTCCTCGCCTCCATCCCAACAACACATCACAACTCAGGGGGGTAACAGGAAACAGGAAGCCGGATTGGCGAGATGGCGCCAGGTTGTTGTGATAAAAGGTTATAGGCTGTGTAGCAAGCTTCTGAATATAAAATATTTCTAAGAAGGCGTTGCGTCACACCAAGAGCTGTCACTGGCAGGAAGGGACCTCCCCTGTATGTTCCACCTCAAGGTTCCTTCCTCTTCCTCACTGGGTTTTGAGTATTTTCCTGGTCCTTTTCAGGGTATGGTCTAACGTGAGCCTGTGGAACCCTTCGCTACATTATTATGAGGCACAATAAAGCTCAGGAAAGAATACTTGATACCTCATCATTGACGACAGCAATGAAGAAATCCAGAATGATGACAACGCCAGGCTTTATTAGAGAGTGGACATGGTTCTTTACAAGTTGCACACCAAACCAGACAAATTAAGCCACCAGCCGCCGGCAGAGGACCAGTTTAACACAGAGAGAATGTTTTGTTGTTTCATCAATGTGTCGTGGATTAATAATGCTACACGTGTGAAGTGCTGCTTTCTTGAAAGAGGGAGTAGCATTGTTGACATACGACAGTATGATTACAGAGTACAGTGTCGAAGAAGCCATTACTTTTTGAGGTCATGTTTACAGAACGAAGTGAGACAACACAAAAGTATCCCAGCATAGCGCATGTCCAGGAACCTGCTCATGGAAAGATAAAACTGGTTTGTGAATCCAAAAATAGTCACAGGTTTTTGAATAATTCCATAATACCGTGTTCCACCTGCAGGGACCATTTTGTATTAATAGCATCTCTTGTCCAACCAATAGGACAACAGCTTCCCTCCTAAGCACTATTTCCTGTGCAATATGTTCAGAAATATTCAAAGTACACTGGGCCAACAGGAAAAAACATGAGCCAATAGCTTTGTAGCCTGTAAACCAATCAGAAGAGGTTTGGGTAGAACCTCAGTCCCTCGACGGAGTCATCTCTGCATAGATGGCCCATCTTCTCTGCCAGGAGCAACCTGTGGCACAAGAACCACAACAAAGAACCAAAGTGATGAGTGATGCTGGGAAATTCTAGAACGGTATTCTAAAAAAAAATGTTGGGACGGAGGATGGCAGATACTGACCGCTCTTTGGACAGCAGCACGGACAGTCCTAATAACTTGGCAAACTCCTCGGAGGTCAGCGACCCTTTGTCTGTCACCTGCAGAAGAGAGACAGACACATTGAGACATACAGAGACAATAGAGGAGTGGGGAGAAAGACAGACAGACAGGAAAGATATTCAGACAGACCGGAGATACAGACAGACAGTCAGTCTGAACCAGACGAGAGAGAGAGAGGGTCTTGAGACATGGAGAGACGGGAATATTGCACAAAGTTTGAAACGAGGAGCGGTACGATCCCATCGCCGCTTCCTGCGATGCGTCTCAGAACACATCCGGTTAAAGTCCACCCAACGGCCCTCCTCTGGCCCAGGGGCCTCCCGCTCGGGGCCCGTAGGGTCAGGGTCACCGTACTGTTGGTTCCCACATAGAGCTTACACTGTCCAGAGCCGAGGCGATCATCTCCTCCTCGCTGTGAGACTGCAGCTGTACCACCATCACGCCGCTGTCGAACACACGCAGCCTGTGGCAGAACGAGAGAGCGCAGACAGGGTAAAAACAAGGTGGAGGCGCTATGGAAGGGAGGAGAGGGTGGGGAGCAACATCGCTTGTACATCACAACAAGGGGCACAAGTAAGTTTATATTGTTGGATTGCACTCTAAATAATGATGTCCAAATGTGCATTATGGTAAACAATGCCCAATCCTGCTAGGTGATGTTGAAACAACCATAGGTAAAAACAAAACAAAAAAAACCCACATCAGGCTGGAAAGAATGTGTCACACACACACACACACACACACACACACACACACACACACACACACACACACACACACACACACACA
>JAOSLM010000148.1:17564212-17574446 GCA_025629765.1 Eleginus gracilis
AAAACAAACAAACAGTAGGCATACCCGCGAGGTATTGTTCTGGACAATGGACATGTCGCGCAAAACTTTAACTTGGGTGAACAAGGAGGTGGAGACGTTCCTCTGCATTCTTAAGGAGGAAGACGTGCAGAGGGAGCTTGATGGAGCAGTTTTTATTTTATTTAGGCCTATTGTTTATATTGAGCAGGCTACACTGTGTCGCGCTGCTATGATGTCACGATGTTTACGTAGCGATCGCCACGGCGATCGACATCCGGCCTGCCATAAGGGTACTGTCGGCGGTGGGAACACGACCATGGAACTGAGCTGGGCTATACCGCCCCATCCCTACCGGACTGAGGCGACCCGACCCGCACCCTCCGGTGGATGTGCACCATGTGTCTGTTCTATAATACCATAATAGATTCCACTAACATTATTTTATTACGTGTGTGTAGGGTGTCCAGTGCAGGACTCTCCAGGGCCATGCCCACTGGGTGAACACACTGGCTCTCAGTACAGACTACGTGCTGCGTACCGGGGCCTTCGACCCCGCCCACGCCACCATCAACGCCCAGGATGTGACTGGCTCACGTGAGTCCTCAACAGAACCTCCACACATTTAAAGACCTTTTAGCATCTGTGATGCGTCCAATGCCTGGCCGTAAAACGCTTCCGTAGATCTGTTCTGAAATGGAGTGTTCTCTTGTTCTTGGTTTCCCAGTGGAGGACGTGAAGGAGAGAGCCTTGCAGAGATACAACAAAGTCAGGGTGAGTGCTCTTTGTGTGTGGACATTGTACACATGTAAATATTTTGTGTAACAATTTTCCTTTGTATAATTAAAAATATTCCTATTTTAGTCAATATTTAGGGCACCAAATAAGAATAGTCTTGTTTTCTGACAACTTTTGAGTGTAACAAAACTGCAATTCCATATCCATCCTATAGATGGCAGTAGACTGCAGACAGTCTCATTAATATGACGCCTACAGCAACAAAAGTAAAAGTTGTCTATTAGACGTGCACCTCTTTGACCAACTGTGTCTTTGCCTCCATCGTGGTGGTTTCCTGGTACCACAGGGTTCCAACCCGGAGAGGCTGGTGTCGGGCTCGGATGACTTTACCATGTTCCTGTGGAACCCGGCGGAGGAGAAGAAGCCCCTGGCCCGCCTGACGGGCCACTGCGCCCTGGTCAACGAGGTGCTCTTCTCCCCGGACACCCGGCTGCTCGCCTCGGCCTCCTTCGACAAGTCCATCAAGATCTGGGATGGACGCACCGGAAAGTGAGGAACAAAAGCAGCACATGGATCAAAACGGCTACAAAACTGTCATCCTACAATCTAGTGAAACTACTGAGGCTCTGAGCGTGAAACATTGCAGAAATGACTGATGACTAATCCTTGTTAATAAGTGTATGATGTCTTTAACCAGGCAAGTTCAACAGGGTCTCATTCATAATAGTCGCCTGGCTAAGAGGCCCAACATGCCGCAATAAAAAACAGTCAGAAATAACGGCTGTGTGCGTTGAATTTTCGGTTGGGACCCCATCAAAACGTCTGAGCACCTGTATCAAGTAGCGGTAGTAAGGTTTGCAGTGCACGTGCTGATGTTGTGTGTCCATGTCAGGTACCTGCAGTCCCTCCGCGGCCACGTGGCCGCAGTGTACCAGGTGGCCTGGTCCTCTGACAGCAGGCTGCTGGTCAGCGGCAGCAGCGACAGCACGCTGAAGGTCTGGGACGTCAAGACGGCCAAGCTGAGCATGGACCTGCCCGGACACGCCGACGAGGTGAGGCCTTGGCCCAAAGGGTCAGGGTTTGATCCCCCTTACCACCCACCATATCTCAATGATCTCACTCTGACGACCTGTTTGGTACTTGTCCTTATTTTGTAGGGTCTTCAATGTAGTTGATTAAAGTTATATATATTTATTAATATAGGAATAAAAAGTATGTATGCATTAATTTGGTATCGAGGAATATTCATATAATTGACAATATTTTCTATAGATAATATTAATATCCTTTGTACAGGTGTTTGCTGTGGACTGGAGCCCGGATGGACAGAGAGTGGTCAGTGGAGGAAAAGACAAGTGTCTGAGAATGTGAGTTCTTTAACCTTCTTTATGATCCACCTAGCTCTGTCTGTAATCATCCACACAACCACAAATGTCAATCATAGGACAATTTTTTTCCGACCAATCATGTTGCTCGAGGTGGGGAAGTACTCAAATCCTTGTCTGAAAACTATCCGTAATTAAGCATCAAACAAGGCAGACATCGGCCCCTGGCTGTTTCTGGCTTCTTACCCACGCTCTGTGCCATGTCTACCCCCAGAAGTTGTAGAACATGTAGGACTGTTGGTCCATCCAACCATGACACTACTGTGTGTGATTTCCAGATGGAGGAGGTAGCCAGGGTGTTGGGCTGTCTCTGGGCTGAAGACTCTCTGGCTTCTGACCCCGCACCCCCACTCGGAGGCTCTCCACCCCCTGTCCTCTGCAGGGCGGGGCCCGGGACACGGGCTAGAACCAGCGTCTCCCTCGGCACCCTGTGGAGCTCCACCGCAGCGGGCCCGGGGGCGGCCCCTCCCGCCGCCAGCGTCGTCCCAGGGTCTCCTTGAGGGCACCCGTACCGCGCAGACGGACGAGTTGACCTGCAGTGGGAATGATGAGCCTTTCCCCCTGCTCCACAAAGCCTTGTATATAAGATTACCCCGAATTATTAAGCCAACGTAAAATCTCAATCCGAGGACAACTTGTGATCCTTATAGTGAAGATTTAACATATAACTAAAAACAATGACCCCCGGAAACAAAACAGTTTCAAGCCTTAACCCCTTTTTTGGAATCCGTGACCCGAGCAGAGGCTCAGCGTAAACTAAGTGAAGAAGTGGAGCGCGGCCAGCAAGGGCAGACTTGCAAACCATAGGCCTCGTTCCAAAGCAGCTGGTGTCTGCTCCCTCTGGGGGTTATATAGGTGACAGGTTGAGCGCCATGGCGACGGGTGGGCCCAGATTTAAGGCCGTCTCCTGTTAGCTCTTAATCTCCTCCGTCAGGAAGAGTCTCTCTCCTACTGAATTACCTGCCTCTCTCGCCCACTGAGTACAATGGAACACATTGTTATGAGTTTAACGTGTTTTTGGTTTCTGTGTTGTAATGTCTGTTAAGGTCACCTCTTGAGAGGAAGTGGTGGAAACGCCATCTTGGAGGTGACTCGATATGCTAGCAATGACCCTTTTTCTTTCAATGTAATTCTCATGGATTTCAAAGCGGTTTGATAAAAAGTAATGTGAAACCAATCAAAATTGTACGACTGGCTTAATTCATCCAGGCACACTCACTCACTCCCCTCTTCCCTCCACTGGGAATAGTAAACCAGTTTAGTGGTAAATGTTATCCATAAAAACATTCAGATTGTTGTTATAACAAGTTTATTCTCAGGTCAATACAAAGTCTGTGCAATGTAGTCTTAACAGTGAAGGCTTTTTCACCAGAACCAGATCATCTGTTGATTATTGTTTTGCCAATGGGTGTTGCATTGAATGAAAACATGAATAATGACCAGTAAAATAGGCAGGGAACTCCACAATTTATGGAAAACCCTTTAAAAACGTAACTCTGATATGCTGTGTGAATGTAAACATGCACTTGGCCTATGTAGAAAAATAACAAGATATACATACAAATGTGCTACTATACATACACTGAAAAGAGTGGACAAATATGGGTTAAATTATATTATTCTTGCACAAAGGAAATAACACTTAAATTACATTGGTAACAGGTTGAACAGAAGCAGTTTGGCAAAGAGAATTTAAGGACTCAAGTGCAAGGCCGTGTATGGTGGAACTTGGAGGACATAAGGAAGGTCACAGTCCTGGTGGCTCAGTGGGCATAAGTCACATTCCTTTAGTCTCCTTCTGGTTTACCTTTTCTAAACTCCATGGAAGGAGAGTGAAGAGACCAGAGTCCTATTCGTCCTATTATCTATTCAACAGCCAGTTATCAAATACAGTTATACCGTAACCTCAACTTCAACAATGGGTAAATAAATACATTTAATGGAAACTTAAAAATACTTAATTTTGCCACACAATAACATTACAATTTAGGTCCAGTTGGTGTGATGTTTTTTAAATTGATGCATGTTTTATTGAAGTGCTTGGTGGTGGAAATGTATATAAACCTTCTGAAACCTTTGCCAGGTTTAATCTGGCTAGATTAGTAACCATTACATTTCTGCAATCTTTTGACTGACATTTAGTTTTTAAAACTCTCCTGTATCAGTATATTTTGGCCTACAATGTATAACCTCTGAGTTTTACAAACTCAACTGCAGCTGGGCTCAAACATTTTTTTTTGCTTTTCCTACTCATAAAAGATCCAAACTGTGCAAGGTTATACATCTTGGGAACAAATCTGTGGACTTTTCAGTGCAAAGTAGAAAGAACTACCGCTAAATACAAATGAGAAAATAATCATAATATTTTACGCAGATAATTGTGACTAAATTAGGGTGAAAATGGCAATATTATTGTAACCCTACAATGGTTCTTAAAGAAAAAATTGAAGTGCTTCAGTAAAGTCCTGTTAAAGTATTGAGATTTTGAAATGTCTTATTTCTGCTGAAATAGAAACGCGTATGGTTACCTAGAGGTTATATTTTTATGCATCCACACCAAAATGTTGTTTTTAGATAGTGCTTTTCTCTCTGCAGGTTTGCATTATAATTCCAGTGTCTTGAACCAGTCTTCCACTCATAAAATCCCTTTAGTATCCTGCACCCTTATTATATAAGCTACTTAGAGGTTGACGTCAATACCAGAAATTTCTATCCGTTTAAAAATTTGTTGGCTTTGCACTGGCAAGTCAAAGTAGTATAATTTAAGGCTTAGCCTAGTTTTGGAAATCCATTCTAGTTGAACTGAGTTGTGGAATGCACGTGCTATTGAATACATGCATTTGGAATGGGATTTTTACTGTCTACTCTTCTCTTGGATCATGTAACCAATCTCACCGGATCTATCACAACCCGATTATTATTGAATAATCAAGAGAGCCATTGAGTCACACTGATGCTTTGATATTGTCAATGGGGCTTAGTAGGGCGCTGCGTACTAGGATAGTAGAATGAGGCAGGTTGGATATTGCTTCCAATCCCTGGTCTGTGCTTTGTTTTGAATCCTCTTTGTGTTTCCGACCTGCTTCGCTCTATTCACTGGGTCTTCCACACGTTGTTCAGCAGTTTGACCACCTCCTCGTAGATGACGAAGACGATGGCCACGTCCAGACACACTCGGCCCAGCCGGGGAACCGTGCCTTTGTAGAACCTGGGGGAGATGGGGTTCAGGTACGGTCAGTTACCTGCAGTCTTTTGTATGTCCTAGATATAGAACATATAGACCCATTAAATGGAAAAAAGATGGTTAGGATCACTCACGCTTGCGGTCCTTCGTGTTTTAATATCTGGAAGGCACAGTCCAGTGTGCTCTTGTAACTATGAGCTTCCAAGCCCTACAGAAAACACACAACGTGTTAACATTAGACCGCCACAATAAGACCTATGATAGGATAGGTTGTCTTCAGGTGCGTGAAGGCGGATGCTCACCTGCATTCGCGTCTTCACCACATCTAGCGGGGTGTTGCCGAAAACACTGGCCGCTCCGGCCGTCGCTCCGAATATCGCCGTGACAACCGGGTGCATTTCGCGCCTTGGGTCGTCCCCTTGCACATCAATTGTACAATTATTTAAAAGCAAATAAACCAACAAACATATTACAAAAAATGTAATATTAACGTAATAATAACAAACTGATTAACTGAAAATGTAAGGTGCAATTGTGCTACCTTTGTACCAGTTCCGGAGCGAGTTCATTACATAGAAACGGATGGCCTGGTTGCTTCCTTGTTTTAGCACTGTCGCAGTCAGGCCCTGATACGTCCCCCTCACACCTAGAAATCAATACAAAATCTATTTAAGACAGCTTCCACTGCCATTTCATGCTGACCAAACACAAGAGCCGGCCAGAATCCCAGGGTGCACATAAATACGACGACGCAGGAGAAAAAGCATTGTCACATTCTGTGTTTACTCCATCTATGTTAATTTCCCTCACCCATGTAACATTCACAAACAAGATCGCTGCTAGGTGAATAATGCCAATGGAGAGCTGGGTGTTCATACCCTGCTCTTTGATGATCTCGCTGACACCATGGAAGAATCCCCGGTAGCGCGGCCGCAGAGAACACTGGTCATGGATCAGCTTCACCTGTCAGGTGATTGGGGGAGGATGTTACCCGCAGACATAGCGCATGTCTAAACTTGAGCGAGATTTGGATTAATTAAATCAAACGATAAATTCACAATAAATGAATGCATTTTTTTTACATGCAGTTCATTAATGTGCAGGTAGGGCCAGGCGTCTTGCTCAGATCGGACATTGGGGTTTGAACCAATAACCTTTTTCTGGATGTCGATGAACAGGCTGACTGCTAGAATATTCTGCCTCAAAGGTTATCCTTATTTTTCTTGGTTGGGATGTCATGCACGTCCAGTGGGGCTTGGTGATGCACTCACAAAACAAGCTAAACGCTCAAATTGTGTCTCAGGGTTGAACCAATTAAACTGGCAGATTTGAAAGGCAGCGCAGGGGATTCATCAACATGGAGACGCTGGACCAAGGCAGGAAGGAGAACAGAAGCCCTGCCCACCTTGAGTGTTTCCATGGGACAGACCACCACCACGGCCTCCGCTATCCCCGCGCCGAGTCCACACAGCAGACTCCGCGTGTTGTCTAGGCGACCGGTAGCATCCCGCATCGGGTTGCTAAGTACCTCAAAGGTACCGAATCTGAGAGGAAAAGAAGAGGTAGAGTGAAAGTAACGCTACTACTTACTGTATAGAATGTAAAACTCCAGTATGTCTGACAAAAGCAGGTCACAGTGACAAACAAGCAGCCCACACAGTGTGGGCACCGACCTCACTGCCGACTTGGGGATGGATCCATAGAGCAGGGAGCTGAGGCCGCGATACAGCCCTCGTAGGCCGTGGTCCTGAACCGTCAGCTTGACACAGTCACCTACAATCGATAAGTACACACACACACCATCTGTCACTGCACCCTGCGACACAACGCATGGCTCCAGCGACAGATCCCTCCGCAGATACAATGCATGCATCCATCGATGTACGTACCTAGGAGCAATCAATTGCTACCCCACTGCGATGCGAAGGCATTCATTCTGCAACACCATGCATACAGCTGGCAACGCCATGCATCGACATTAATGCAGCCAGCAATACAATGTCTGAACCATGTGACACATGCAACACAACAAACATGCATACATATTGTGGTGGAGAGGAGTAGGTAGATGTCCTACCGATGCCTCTGTATCTGGGTGGGTTGGCCCTCCCATCCAGCTGCAGCTGGGTCTTCACATACTCCGTGGGGAAGGTGATGCAGATCTCTATGCCTCCTGCGATACCGCCTGTGGGGGAGAGAGAGGCAGGGAGTGGCGGTGTTTATCTGTCCACATGGTTGGCAGATCTGTTCTTGAACGTTCTATTAGCACAGCCATCTTTCATTGGTTGGCTGCAGTTAAGCATTGAGACGTAAAAAAAAAGATATATATAATAGGGACGTATGACCGATATGTCTACAGAATGACAGGGGAGCTACTTCAGTTTCACTGCCTGGCGCTTTGGATGTCAGTGACTTAGATACATGGACTGCATTGTCTAGATAATTAATTATTTAAGATGCATCCTCAGATCTTAAGCAGGGAACGAATAAGTTATAAATGAATGCATTGATCACACAGAGTGTGATCAATGTATTCTGATACACTAATGATAGATAGATAGATGATACACTGTAATAACAGAAAACCGACATTACATTGCATCAGTTGATTCATTGGTGCGTTTGCGACCTAGTTCGGTTGAGCAGCTTAATCGGCGACAGACCGAGGTGATTCGGTTGCTAGTGATGGGGCAGACATGGTAATAGACATACTTGAGAATCCTATTCTGCAAGTATACCTGCAAGAATTGCCTTCCCCGGGTGGGTCGATTTCCGTCCTCCGATTGAAGCCGCTGCCAGGGTTCGCCTTGCTCCATACGCCTGGTAACCGGCGACGGGTAGAGGGCTCAACCCCGCCGCGGCATTCCGAGCACCCAAACATTGGGTTGGGGGTGTCAGTGATGTGGTCAGGCATCCACTGTTGCCAGCGTGCCTCTCGCATGGGCCCTCGCGTACCGAAAACGGCTTCAGTAGCGAAGACATGTTTATGTCAAGGGACAAAAAACTGTCAACAGACGGGGATTGTCCGTCAATAATAGTGCTGGTCCAGCGAGGACAATGTCGGACAGACAGTCAACAACACACAGACACTCCTGTGTGGATTCAGAGGGTTCATGAATATTAAAATAGTAGTCTCGTCGACGCAGCACGCCATTGGCTTACACTTGCGTTTTTTTTCGGGTAATTCAATCACGTGTCCCAGCATGACATTTTTCATAACCAATCGCATCCATGGTCTGGTGATCAGAATTTTCTAAATACAATAAATAAACTATAGGCTGAATACATTTTTGTAAAGGTTAATTTAAAACGCAACTTTCTTGATTTGTGACAATCTCATTTTAAACCTGTCGTCATACCGAGACACGTGTGACAGTTGACAGTTGAACGTTGTGGTTTTACGTTCTTAATTATTATTCATGAAATATCAAAAGCTTTTTATTGTTTAGATCATACATTTTAACAACGTGTAAGTCCTGTAGATTCTGTGTATTTCTGTGTCTTTTTCCCTGCATGTGTTGAGTGTGATTTTCTCGCAATCCTCACGTCAATCCCGATCCCTTTCAATTGTGCAATTCAACCCCATAACGGAACTGGGTCATGCATTATATTCCCCCGGTGGGTGTGACCCTAGACGTCGTCTATGGTAAAATCTCATTGATGACAAATATCACAGAAAACAGCCAAATATAGCGCAAAATAGAGATTATTCCTTATCATTAGAAGCTTCTCTCTTTTTTTTTTCTTTCTTTTTTTTGCATCAGTGCTAGGAAGTGTAGCCCGGTTGGTAAATCCTGAGACAGCTTTTATGTGAAAATGTTTGTGGTGTGCGAGGTATCCCACATTGGCACCACTAATTCACTTCTGATGAGTAAGTTGACACCAACTTGGATTCTTCCACGTTATAGCTCCTCATCTTCGTATCCATTCCTTATGCGTAATGTTATTATTGTCATTCTCTCTGACCTCCAAAGTGTCCTGTTAATTTTCTTGAATTAAACATTTAAATAATAAATCATTATCAAAATATATTCTAATAATTATTTTTCAGTTCTTACTTTTATCATGCAATTGCAAACCAAATGCAGTCCACTAACATTTAATGAGCAGTCCGCATGAGGAAATATGCCTTTCTGAAATATGCCATTCACTGAAATATGTAAACCAGTGTCGACGGATATAAGACTAGTTATAAATTGTTTGCTCTGCTTTCTTTATGGAAAGAACCAATCACAGTAAACACTTTTTAGAGTGTAAATTTATAGTCTCCCATATTTAGACAAATCACACCTTTGTGCATATTTACCCAAATGTGTTGATACTGTATAGATCGTGATATTCACCATCCATACACATCCTTAACACTTGCATTTGGAAGGGGACACATCCAAACACGCACACAACCACCCAGCTAATATCTAGCAGTGTTAGTGTAAGACAGGACCTGTTTAACAGATCCAACCCATGTAATAAATGCTACAACGTAATATAGAAAGCATACATATTAAAGATCCCATGCCATTAAAATCACATTTTTCCTATTGTTTGTTAAATTACATAGGTCAGAATAATTTTGTGACCTATGGTAAGTTTGAAATCTATGCAGTTTGTCTGCAAAAGTCAATGAAAGGAAAAAGGCAGAAAAAATGAGCCAATCTGGATAAGGTGACACTGCTACGTAGCGTTGTCAAATTATTATTCATGGAACTGCCCACTTGGTTCGTAACCACCCACAGAAATTCTGAAGCAGTCGAGCTAGTGCTAATACGTGTATGTAGTTGCTGCTTAATAACAGACTAGTTACCGAATTTTGAATGCAATGGCAGAACGACATCGAACCTGTGTGTTATACCAAAGCAAAACGAGGCTCCGGCTTGACTCCCTGAAGTACATGAACCATGACATGGAGGAGAAAGGGATTGTTGCCCGCGAATGTCTCCCGCTTGAGCCC
>JAOSLM010000148.1:17790121-17802335 GCA_025629765.1 Eleginus gracilis
GTGTGTGTTTGTGTGTGTTTGTTTGTGTGTGTGTGTGTGTGTGTGTGTGTGTGTGTGTGTATATATGTATGTGTGTGTGTGTGTGTGTGTATATATATATGTGTGTGTGTGTGTGTGTGTGTGTGTGTATATATATATGTGTGTGTGTGTGTGTATATATATGTGTATGTTCCTTCATATCTCTTTTGAATAAACAATTGAGCAGACTTAATTGTTTATTTGCTATTTATTATTATGATTTATTATTTCCATTACAAGTCACCCTTACAAGTGTGCAGTGTTAAACCAAGTGTGCAATGATATACTAAGTAAGCCTTGATAAATCAAGTGTGTACACATAAAAGTGTGCTGTGTTAAAAGTAAGTATACAGATTACTTACTATTTATTCTGCACTTTCAATTCAGACCATACCACCATCCATACTCCATGCTATATACAACAAATTCCCAGCTAAAGAAATAAAATATTACAAATTACCCAAATATAGAATAAGCAGATCTGCGTTTTCAGATCAAGATTTGTCCATCGTTCCAATAAGGGATGCTGTACCAGGCAGTTAGAGTCTGTTTGTTTTACTAAGTGGTGTTTAGTCAGAACCAACCAACCTGCCCATTGACTGCTGACTACATTACCTTTGGTCTCACTTCTGTTAATCCTGAAGTGACATCTCGAAGTAGCCATGCATCATGCATGCTCGCTTTTACTTCATTAGCAGATCAAACATTAAATTGGATATGTGAAGTCATCGTGTAAGTGTTTCCGATTTCCATTGATATCCCAATCTAAGTAATGATACTAATGTAACAATTAATTTTCCAAACCGCCAAATTCTGACAACCACATATGATGAACCACATATCGTGGAAAATTGCTGAACTTGTTTCTTGCTGTACTTGAGGCAAATACCCTGTGTCTTTTGAGAAAATATGAGCCTCTTATGTCTTCGGAAGCATTCGGAAAAATGCATTATGGTTTGCTTCTTTTTGATACAAGTGGTCACAAGGTTACTAAAGCCTTTGATTTGCCTGACCATTTTTGGGAGATATTTTATTAGTTATTTATATATTTTTAAATCGGAGCTTCATGCCTTTATTAAATAAAAGGTGTCTCGAGCATTGAAACAAAAAACTTAGAGCCAAATTCAACTAATTTAAAAGGATATGTTAGCGGACCAGCCTTTTTGGTTGCCAAACTCAGCTTCATAGTCATTTTGTTTCACAGATTGAGCATTTCTATAGTCCTAGCCCACTAAATGCAATGAATGATTTCAACATGATAATTAACACACTGTCGCATACATGGACCATCCAAAAAGGCCACACATTTTATGTGAATAAAAAGAAATCAGAAAAAAAAGTGAATTGTTAGATTTGATAAGAATCACACCTGTTATGAAAAAACAACTTGGTTAACTAACAGCCAGTAGTGCAGATGAATTATATTAATTGGGTATACACATAGATAGATAGCTCCTTTATTGGTTTGTGAATGGTTGAATGGATCTTTCCATCTTCCAAAACTGATTAATAATTAAGTCTAATCTCAGAAGCTGGTGTTTTTGGAGACAGCAAATTGTTGATTGATGTGAGAGAACAGCAATTCGAGATAGCAAAGATAATTTATTAGCCAAACTACATTATCCAAAAGTAGAAAATTCAAGAACATGAAGACTGGGGGGAGCACTTCATTGGTGTGCTAAGTTACACATTAGTTATTCTAGTTGCAGTAGTTCTGGAGGTCAAAGATGTTGCAGGGTCTGTGGCAGCACTGATCCACGATGCCTCTCTTCTCCATCTCCTCCATCTGGTCCTTGAAGGCCAGTTCAGCCACCTCTTTATCCCCTCTGGTTCCACCTGCCATTGGAGACAGGAAGCCTGCCAAGAGAAATTAGCAGAAGAAAATGAGACAACTGTATTGTATGTAAACTTAACATCAAAAGTATTTTTTTGTAAAGCAGTTTACTTCTCATTAAGAAAGCATTAAGAAGTCAAACTTAATGTCACTTAACATTAAGGTCCCTTCTACTTTGCTTAAGTGTTTGGGCCTGGGTGCCTTGTGCTTCACTGATATTTTACCACTATGCCACTATTGTACCCATCAGAGACCATTTATATACATCACTTAATGCTGTGTCTCACCCAGCATGGGGTCCACAGCTCTCTTGGGGTTGTAGAAGAAGCCCCTGTCCCCACAGACCAGGTAGAGGGCGTCCACCAGGTGGGAGCCACAGAGGTGTTGTGGAGGAGCCATTGCCTCAAGACTGGACCAGGACAAGGCCAGCAGCACCACCATGATGGAACCAGCGTGGAGTAACCGGGACATACTAATGGCGCAGACACACACACACATACGCATTGAATATGGATGCAGGGTAGAACAGATTGAGCACAAAATAACAAGGAGATGAAAACAAGGTCATGGAAGTTAAGAAGAGGGAGGAGAAAGCATGTTCTTGAGGAGGATTGAGAGAGCCAAGAAAGATAAGACAATGTGAGGAAGAGGATGGGAGAGGAGGTTGTGAGAGAGACAAAGAAAGAGAAAGTGGGTAAAATGGAGACAAAGTAAAAAGGAGTTGGGTGGTGAGACACATAATTTAAGGTAGGAGGTACATCATTTAAAGAGAAGCTGGTCGGAGCACCATACCTGAGGGTTGGAGGAGAAGTGACCTGTAGATGGGAGGAGAAGGTGGATGAGATGCTTCAGCTGTTGAGAACTGTTGGCTGTGAGAATGAACTGAGGGAATCCTTTCACTTTATACCCCAAGAGCTGGTGATTATCATGTTTGGTCAAGCCCATTTCCAAACTTGCGTCACAGCCGGAGTGTTTGCTAGATGTGGATGATTTAAGGAAACTTTGCACCCCACTGCATTTTGTTTATGTTGCTTGCATTGCACATTATTCCCTTTAAAATAATCTCTCATAATTCAATAGTTTCTACAATAAAATGTAATAATAAAATTAAATTGAAGAAAAAAAAAAAGAAAAAAAAAAAAAAGAAAAGGCAAAGTAAAAAAAAATATTGTAGAGCAATATTTCTAAGATTAAGCAGAAAGCTAAAGCAAACATACAAGTCTTCAGTCTTTTTTTAAAAGTGGGCAGAGTTGGGGCAAGTTTTAAATCTATAATTATTTCAAGATTGTTCATTTGTTAATATAAACATAAGAATATGATGATCTGGTTCTATCTGGTTTATTTGTTGTGTTCACAACAGCAACCTTTACTTACCAGATACATATCAAAGACAATTTAAACATTTAAATATATGTATGTATTATCTATAATTAGATAAACCAAGTTTAGAGCAAGATGATTTGGACACATGGTCTTCTGCTCCACGTTTGTCCATTGTACCAATAAGGGATGTTGTACTAGGCAGTTAGAGGCAATCTATTCCAGCTCATTAGGCTAGTTTATTTTACTAAGTGGCGGTCAGCGTTTCAAGGAAAACTCAGAATTCAGTCATTAAGAACCATCCAACCTGCCCTAATGACTGCTGACCACCACAGCTTTGGGCTCACTCCTGTTTGTTCAGAGGGGAGATGAAGAGCATCCATGCATGCTGCTTTCTGGCTTTAACCTCATAGGCAGACCACGCAGATTGAATTCAATCTGTGTGTCTGTGTTAGTAATACATTTCATAGGTTATATTTAATGTAACAGGTCTGCACTTGGGGTGGGGTTGTACAGCAATCAAACACAAACGGTCTTAGGTTAATTGTCCCTTATGAACAAAGTGTTCCTTCTGAAAGTGTCCCCTGGGAGTTTTTATTTATTATTTTTAACAGTTTACATAAAAATAATCGATGGCTGCGGCATTCAGGGTCAGCCGGATAAAAATGTACTGATGACCTCTTTGCATCGCAGGGCAAAGGTGGTCTGCATTAACTTTCCAAACAAGGAAAGGTTATTGTAACTTATCTTCACTTCATCTATCTATTTGGAGTCTCAATGGTTCAAGGTTTTCAATATCTTCACCTCTTGGAAAGGGAGGAAATTCACCTCTGCCCTCTTTGGTCATCATTCTAGCTTGTTTGTCTGTTTTTTCTGCTCCTTTTTTGCCAAAATGTACAGCTCCCTCTTGAAATCCGTCATGAGTCAACTTGGTACGGAAGTTCCCCATCTTCCATTTCAGGCTATTTTTCCAACCATACCATCCTGTCTGAGATCCTGGCTCTTTTAGACCTCTTCTGCAACCATTGAACCATATTATTGAGGTATGGTTTGAAGCTATGCAATTTGGCAGCAAGGATCTCAAAATTGTTGTGCTTTCTTTCCCTAGATAACTTAATAGTTTCCCTGTTCTGTCATATGTAACATTTCTGTCACTGAATAGGAATTCTACCTAGAGGAAATATAGAGATAATCAATGATTGAGAACCATTCAGTTGGACATGGTATAATCAGGAAATGCCAGCATTTTCCTTCACATTTCAGTTTTGAATGAAAAACCTTATTATTTTTGATTGAGAATCATTAACCTAAAATGTTCACATTCAACTTGGCTGTGAATTGGTTGGTGGTCAGTTTCTGTAAAGCAGTCTCAGTCTTAAAATCTGGGACCTGACTGGCATTGAAGGAGGAATACACATTAGTATCGTATAATTTTTTTTAATGGACAATCCATCTCCTATTGTTTGAAATGTGTCCTTAAATTACAGTTCTGTCATTAATAGGTTGTTTGAATTTACACACTGCATAGAAAAAGGACACACATCCCACTTGACTGTCACTTTGCACAACTGTTGGAGTATGTAACCAGGTTAAGTGAGTTTTCAGTGCATTTACTGAACTAATGAAATGTTTCAGAAAGTCATTATCGGGACAAGGCTATGGACTTTCTGAAAATAAATTGCTATGTTGCAAGCGATAGCGTTCAAGCAGCTGTGCCCTTTTATCAAAGACGGTAGCACAAAGTTTGCACCTCCAAGCCAATGAAGTCTATAATATACTGTGAAAACATTAATGATAGAGGTTTTACATTTATTTATGTTCTGTGAAATTAATGTCTATCAAAGCCCTCTTCACCACTCTGCTAACTTAACACAGTGAACAGCGAGTCAGCAAGTGGGAGTCGAGTCTGGGAGAACGAACGATAGAGACGAACGAGAGATAACTGAAACGTGGAATAAGGTCGGTTCGTTCTTGTTAAAGAGTCGTTCCTTTGAACTGATTCGGTCACAAACGACCCATCAATAGTTGGAGCTTGATTGTAGTAATATAGGCTGAACAATAAATACAATACGTAGGCTGCAGTGGCCTGTGGAGTGAGAGGGGTCGATTTCTCATGCATTTGGTGATGAAATCGTATTACGAAATTGCAAAAATCTTTCTGTTGTTGGTCTGCTCTGCTGCTTGCGGCTCCTTGCTTGAATCCCGAAATGAATGCTGGGATATCTGTCCTGCCCAGTTTACCAAGTTACCAACCGCTGCATCCTTTGTCAAATGGGCGTGTTGAGAACACTTTGGGGAATTTTAACCGTTCTTTGTGATATGCCTACTTGTGTTTTGGGACAGTACTTGATCCGCAAAAGATGACGTTTCACAAGGACACAACACAAATAGGGTCTATAGACAAGAACGCAGATTGAGAAAAGCCTGATGTGTCACATTTGACAACACTTTGCAACGCCCCACATTCTCTCCAGTTGTTACTACTGTATGATTTGGTGGCATTAAGCAAAAATAACTTGGCAGCAATCGAATATAAGTATGTTTTAATTAGTGTCTAATCCCATGAAAATAAGAATTGCTGTGTTTTTCATTACCTGGCCTTTATATCTACATAGGGAGCTTCTATTCCATGGAGGCCGTCATGTCTCTACAATAGCCAAGAACAGATGGACGTCTCTAGAGAGAATGTGTTAAAAAAAAAAGAAACTGCATTGATGGCCAAAACCATTTTAAGACAGTAATGCATGACTGCAATGAATCAGGTTTGTGCTTGTTTTGTACATGATTGACACACTAACACATGCAAAACAGCTCAGAGTTTCTTCTTTTTTTTTTTTACTGTAATGGGGTGAATAAAAGGACCTTGGACCAATCTTTGAAGTTAATGTTTAATCAATAATCAATACATATTGAACGTTTGTCAACAATATTCATACATGTTGTCTGTAAATGCTTTGAAACAGAAGATGACTTTGTGTGTAGATTTCATGCCTTCAAGGAAAAAATATGATTTTATCTGATGTAAGACTGGTGAAGAGCAAAATAAGTCAGTTAAATATGATTCAATTATGTAAAAGACAGGCCTAGATCAAGTTTTACAGTATGAATTAAAGCATACCGTAATAAGCTTGGATTCTATTTCTTTATTTCATCCAATAGCCAATGCAAAAGTAAATTAACAGATTGTTGGAAGCCATATAAAATAGAGATGTAAAGCATTCTTGCATGTCTTTTACGTTAACATATTGAGCATATGCAGGTGTCAACCTTCCTCTAGACTGCAGGCAGTGAGACAAATACTTGAAGACTACCGCCCTCTAGTGGAAATACAAGAGTCCATATGGAGGCAATGTTTTTATGCTCCTGATCTTGGAACTGAGTGGTATTTTCTTTTCACAAAAGTGAACTTTTTGGGGGACACATTTCTGCATAGGGCAATACTGAAAGCACATATCTCTATTCTTCCATAGTGTTTTCTTATAACAAAGATTTATATGGTGAATAAAAGCACCTTGGACCAATGTTTGAAGCTAATAAATAATCAATTATCTGTTTGGTGGTTTACAATGGGTTTTAAGTTAGTTAATGTAGCCTAGCATTTTTATTTTTAGAGAGAAATGCAATGCAGCTGCATATAAGGAGTTGACATAGCAGTTTTGTCCAATGTTATTTCTTCCCATAAGAGATAACCTCTTCCTGTTTTAACCCCAGAAACCACAGGAATTACCACATTAGGGTTTGTCAAGTCACCAATGAGAAGCTTTAAAGACCATGACACTTCAGAGCTCTACAGTTAGCTAGTTTCAGTTAGTACCCTGCTGCATTCTCATTGTATATGTGTTCATCGATGTAAAATGACAAATGTTGGGTATTTCTTAAGTAGCAGATACTCTGTAAATCATGGTTGGAGGCTGGATATGATGTTTTGGCAGTATTCCTACTGGCTAGAAGTTGTAATGAATAGTGCTGGCCTAGTGTTGTCCTCATGGTTATGACCCATGGCAACTTTGTCATACATTTCTAGTACCATCATTGTGTGTGAGTGTTATAATGAGTCATGTTGTTTATGAATTGCACATTTGGACACAAAGTGTCCGAGAAGCTTTACCCTCTCTTGGACTTGGCAATCAACATCAACCGCTGCCTAAACGGAGCTTCACACATCCACACACACCTGGCACACTACGCCACCTGCATTCAGACCAGACTGGAATATTCACATACTGGTTGACAGAGACTGGCAAAAGCATCGGGTTGTACACTTTATTTTCTCAAAATAATGGTTATATTTTAGCAACAGTGACAAAATGGCATAGATACTATTTAACAATAAGATGAGATTCAAGATGAATAAGTGATTCAGTTGTCTGCAATCTCACTGCCACTGAATTATACACACTGTTCCTTTAAGCATATATAACTATGCATATGAAACTTGAATATTCTGATAGAAAATGATATAACTTAACAGCCCATAATATCCTAATGTTGAGAACATGCTGGAATACAAACAGGCAGTTGGCAGTGTTACTAGAATGGTGCTTGCCTTGCCTCTCCTCAGTACCTGTTCATTAAAGATAGGCTCCATCCATCAGTCTTATTGTTGGCACACTGGGCCTAAAATCTGGCTCTTCGCCTGACTATAACCTTTCATTTACAAAAGGAACTGGCATGGCCTCCTCAATTAACCTTGGGAGTCCTTAAGAAGTTAACCACCCAACAATACTTACACATGCAGACGCATAGAGAGAATATACGGCATGATCAGTCTGTGCCAACAACTCTATACAAAATGTACTTGCTCTCGACAGAAAAGGAAATACACGGCTTATACAAATGTC
This sequence comes from Eleginus gracilis, assembly GCA_025629765.1. Taxonomy (NCBI): domain Eukaryota; kingdom Metazoa; phylum Chordata; class Actinopteri; order Gadiformes; family Gadidae; genus Eleginus; species Eleginus gracilis. The sequence goes on from JAOSLM010000148.1 coordinate 17,798,135, forward strand.
ATATACAATCCATACTCTCCAATTGTTCTTTAATTTAGATCATAATAAGTAAATAATAACTGGATTTCATTCTTAAAACCATTAAACAGAGTCTGAGAGAATGCAGTGCAATAAATAAATAAGGAGTGATACATAATGATACAATTATGGCATAATACATGTTGGAATATAGTGAAACAAAATCTATAATAATAATAATCTATATGATACTGTGTTTATATTAGTAAACATTGTTTAACCATCATATGAGACTGAGATACATATTGTTGAAGTTGTGTTTGCATTTGAATCCAAAGACCAAGCCTTTAATTCCTTCCAGCCAGATCCAACCAGATGGATAGTTTGTTCACAACACTCCTCACTTTCTAGAAGATATAATTAGCCGTCATAGATTTTCTCTTACACACTTAAAGATAGTCATGCATATAATTTATTATTGGCTTACATCTTATTTTTTATTTATTTTTACTGATGCCCTGAGGTTGGTGGGTAGTGGTTGGGGGAGTTCTCCAATGTTGGCTTTTGTTCTGTATACTGAATAATTTATACGAAATGACCAACGTATAGGAGCTTCAACCTCAAATTTAAGTTATTCTGACATTATTTTAGATTTGTTGCCCCATGAAGCATGTTTCAAATCCTGTCCGATACAAAGAAATCCAAGAGCAAAATATTAGAGCAATATATGGTTGTGTTAAATGAAGCACATACCTTCACACAGCTTTCAGGGAGGATGGGAAAAATGAATAATTGCTCTGCTAGCCGTGAAGTTTTTTTCTTGTGAAGTTTTTTATAATCTTAATTATTAACCTACAAGGCTCATTTGTGTATGTTTTACACCCTATTAGTGTAAACTACTCAGTCCATAAGCAAGTACAGAAATGTAGGCCATACGTTTTGTAACAAATGGATGTAATTTATACCATACAATTCTACAGTCATTTACTATTACTGATAATTGTACAACCTATACTTGTATTTCCTTGCCTTCTGTCATGCATTATGGGTAGAACATCGAAATACAATATTAACTACAAAATGTGTTTCATGCAGAAAATGAGGTGAGTGCGGTAGTGCAAAATGAGGTTGAAAATATTTTTTAATAAAGCAACAGTTTTAAACGTAAAGGAATGTTGAATAGCCTAAATCATGGGAACATATTTGAACAGAGTTCACAAGTTGAATGCCTTATTGGAGTAAACAATGTAAACATGCACACCGTTCAAATCAAATAGTTGGAAACAATTAAAGTGCAGAGTTAAATGATAGATAAATGGATAAAGTTTCAATACATTTGCATAAAATCTAGAATAGCTTTTTTTTTTTTTTAATGGTTGTATCATGTCGGTGTGAAACTCAAGTCAAGGCCTATGGCCACCTGGTGGTCCCGTCCACCATTGTGAGGAGATAGGTGAAACCACGGGAGGTGAAACGTGGATCCAATGGGTCCACGTTCATGTGATCAAACCGTCTCTCCGGCACCTTAAACAGCGCCAATGGCGCCTTGATGTGTCGATGGACCTTCGCCCTCTGCCACTCCACCCTGTCCCTGACTTCCTACCAAAGCCAATCAACCGCTTTGAGGGCTTCCTACCTGGTTGTGAAATAGTTGTTTTATATTTGTTTTCAAGTAAAAAGGTTGCTTTACATTAAGTATCTCTCCTCTTGTCAGATAATATTTTTGTGTTGTTTGATTCACCCGTACGCTTGTGCTTTACATGGAAAACTTCGGCAACAGGAGTCGCGGCAAACTGGACTGAATAATCGTGTTCCAACAGAGTGAGCAATAAACACATTGAATGAAAAAAACAATAGAGTGGATACTCCCAACGTTTCCCGGATTTCCGATATTTCCCGGATGCTGGGGAAATTACGAAGTTAAGAATCGCCAAAATTCCCCGGGACGCTTCCATTTTAAAAGTACGGATTTCCCAGAGATTAGCAAATGTTGAAAACACTTGGTATTATGTTACTACACAAGAAAATGTAATATTTAACATAAGTCTAGTCGTTTTTACAAATTGTCGAAATCGTACATATTCTACCTTTAACTGTTTTAATTGTGTCTTAATGCGTCTATTGGACTTGTTTTAACGTTGAACATTGCATGTGAACAGGTAATGTGGTTTATTATATACTGTGCCATTACTCACAGTTGGTTTTGGGGTCCACATCTAGCGCACCTCTACATCAGTGCCCGCCCCACAGACTGCTTACTAGCGTTCTCTGTCCCGCTCTCCTGCACGCGCGCCCGATTTCTCCGTGTGTCTCTCGCGCCCTTTGGTAGAAATCCGCACTTGCCATCGAGCCGCTGTAGCAGTTATCCCTCTCTGAGCTTTCCATCGAGCTGCTGTAGTAGGGTTAGGGACCGGGTTATCCCTCTCTCAGCTGTCCCATCTCCCGGGCTGTCTAAATAACTATACAGCTCCAGGGCTGTCTAAATAACTATACACCTGTTCCTTCTCGGCGAAATGAAACCGTGGGGCGCAGTCAGTGCATCGCTCTTCCTGTTTGGTCTTACTTTATTACCAGGTAAGTCTACTTTTTAACCATTTATTTGTTGCGCTTTCAAACATTTCATTTCCCTCATCGTGTGAAATGCTGTGTTATTTATTTGAATTCTTACACAATCGGTTTATTAAAATACAACGTGTGAGTATGTTGTGCGGTGTGTGTGTGTGTGTGTGTGTGTGTGTCATGGTGTGTTTGTGTGCTTATTTAACGTCTACATTTCTCCAACTCATCTTCTCAGATTATACAATTTGGTCAACAGATTACTATTTTAATTAGATTATTGTCACAGATTATCTTCCTTCTCTCATTGTCCTGTTCTTTACCATTCTCTCCTCTCTGTCTATTCCCCTTATTTTCTCATCCCTCGACTCCAGCTCCATCCAGCCAAGTTATAATCCCCACCATCTGGGGTCTTAAACGGGCATTAATACTGTGTACTGTGCCGTTCATTACACAATATGCGCTTACAAACGCAAACTCCCACATGTAGTCACAACAGGGGGTTGTATTTCCATGAACACCTGAAATGCTTTTTTCTGTCTTTCTGGATGATTAATGTTGGAGGAGGGTGCGGATCGCTGCGTGGGGGTTCCCACGCAGCAGCGGACGAGCACGGCTGTTATCAGTAGCAGTCATGTGTGTTGCTTCTACTCCTATTAAGGGTACCAGGCTGTTTACACCATGCACTTGAATGAAGGTTCTAATGGTGGTTGTTATCTGGCCAGGACAAGCAGATGGAGAGAGAGACAGAGAGAGAACCAGAGATAGAGACACCAGGGACAAACTGCTTGGAGAAAAGTGTACATTTGTAAATACGTAGACAATACAAGGAGACATACATGTGCCCAACAACATGATATTAGTTGATGAACGTGGTTGCTTCATATATATATATATATATATTTATATACTTTTTTAATAGCCTTTTATGCCTTATATGGATATGGCAATGAAGAGAGAGGGAGTAAGGCAGGTTCAAACAGAGCAGGAGTCTTACATAGGGCCACAGTTTGGAAATTAACCGAGGTCTCTGATTACAGTTATAAGTGCAAAATCCAGATAGGCCATTGAGTTGCTCCAGACAATCAACACTTTTAAACACAAATATATAGACAGGACCTACTCTTTCACATCTTAAATCTACCATTAACTCCCTTTCTAGATTCAAGCAAGTAAAAACCTCAGGATGGCGTTGATCATGGAGGATCAGGAGTGTCCAGCTGGATTATCTCTCAGTCAAATCTCACTCTGATGCATTATGGGTTGTCCCGGCTATAATCTGCATAGTCATTAACACTTCTGATCTCAAACGGATCCCGAACACACCCACACACCACCACTCTCCTCCACTATCTTCAACTACTTTCTCATTACCCTTCCATCTCCATTCGTTTTTCTCCTTTATATTACCCCCATGCTCTTCCTCCCACACAATATAGCAATATTCTCAATAAGTATAATATAAGGATATAAGTATAGTAAAAAAGAGCAGCAGGCAACATGTACAATTATGTCATCATTGTAATTTGATTACATAATGTGACACTAATGTGTGTGCTTCACTCCTAACTGCATAGGCCATGATTGAGTTGGTGATGGTAATGAGCTTCTTCTGCAGAGAGAGAGAGAGAGAGAGAGAGAGAGAGAGAGAGAGAGAGAGAGAGAGAGAGAGAGAGAGAGAGAGAGA
>JAOSLM010000148.1:18118626-18129635 GCA_025629765.1 Eleginus gracilis
ATGACCTCTTTACGTAGATTTTTAATCATATGGAGGTATTTATGTCATTTGGTGCGACCACTCATCATGCGGTGCGACTAGTTATAGCAATAACTGTATTCAATAAAAAATTAAATATCAAATGTTTGTGGATGAAATAGTAATCACTGATACATTATGCTTTGGTGAATGGCATTTTTTACATTTTAAGCCGTTTTATGCAATTTACAGGAAAAACTAGTCTGTTGACTACATATTTCAAGGCAGCTGTGACATAGAACAAATATGAGATAATTATTTACAAAAACAAAAAAAAAATACATATGCCTCGTTCACAAATGCGTTATATTACTGAAAACGTACAAAATAATATCAAGCATAATAAGGAAATTAATACATTTTAAGTTAAATCATGGTTGCACCACATGACACTTTTTAAGACCCGGGCCCATTCATCTAGGTGAAAAAGCACTAAAATCACTTAATTAAAACATTTCAGATGAATTCATATGCACACAACATTCTGAATGTTTAAACCAATGCAATATATATTATTATTTTGGGGATTTTAAAATTGACCTGTGGAAAATCCGTATACGTCATTGACCCAACATTTGTTGTAAACTAAACTAAGAGTCAACCCAAATATTCGTTTTCAATTTTAGGTCAATTTATGTTCTGGCCGCTACCTTAAGGCTTACAAAACAATCGGCCTTGCTGTCCCCTGGTATAAAGGCTTGTTAAAGTATATTTGAAGCTTTTGATGCTCCTGAATGGCATACTGGCATACTGCGGGTAGAAAATCCATTATAAACCTAGATATGATTAATATCACTTTGGTTTATGATAGTCAAGTCGTAAACGTAGTCAAGTCGTGGAGGATTCTCTATTACTCTTTCCTTGGCTCTCTCCTCACCTGGCCCTCATTTTGTCATTTTTCATCATCTCGCTCCCTTTCACTCTTTCTCCCTTTCCATCTCTATTTGTCTATTGCTCTCTCTGTCTCTGACAGACTCTGTCCTATATGAGTTTTATGTCACAGTTTGGGTTTGGGTTGGTCTTATGCGTACCATGCAAGGATACATACATTCACCCCTATATCCTGAAAGCATTCCAGCAGTCCAATCTCCATTCGCAGAGTAGACGGCAAAAAAAACCCCCAACCCAGCCACACGTTTCGGCTTTAAGTAGATCACCTATATGCAAACCAAACCAACCCCCTTTTCCCTCCACTCAATCCCCAGACCTCTGTGCACCGGCCACTAGCTTGGCTGTCATTTAGAGGGCACTGTAGACCATGACATAGGAACAACATACAGTAACACAGTTTAAGTGTCTGCTTGTGTTTTGGTTACACGGCTTGTTTTGCTGCACCCACAACCACCCACGCACACACACACACACTCACACACACACACACAGGATGTGCTTCCTTTTTGGTAACTTTTTTTCCGAGTTCGCATTCAGACAGACGAGGAAACCATTGAGACAGACAGAGAGACATACAGTTACGGTTAACAGTCGGAAAGGTAAGCAGAACAGCAGATATGTTGCAAGACAGTTCTCAGAAGATGCAGACTGCCTCCTCCTAACCGCCAGAGCCTAAACCATTTTCAGATGTCGGATCCGGTATCTCACAACAACCAACTGAATTTGTGCTCTCCTTGCTACTAACTGCTATTTTATATGCACACACATATATATTGCGGGAATGCCCTATTTCTCCAGATATTTCTTGCCATCTATCCCTCTCCCTCCCCCTCCATCTCGTTCTCTCTATCACGCATACTCCCTCCCTCCTTGTGTACACAGCACTTCTCTATGAAGGCAAGGCTCCATGTGCTCCAATCTGATTGGCTGTGCAGTAAAAGGATGATGTCATTGCTACCCAAACAGGAGGGTGGGAGGGCGGTTAGTGGCTGAGAAGGGTAGACACTCCGAGAGGGAAAACCAGCCTCCTCTCATTAAGGAATCACAGAGGGAGAGACACGCACGTACGAAGGCAAACACACACACATACATTGGCTGCAAATCATGGAAATGTGAGAGCCAAGAAATTGGGGTGAGGTTATAAGAGTGGCAGAATAATACAATATTATAAGGTTGTGATCCATTGCTGCCAGCTAAATGTGCGTGTGTTCGCATGCATTGGGATGTGCATGTGTGTACAAAGAAGTGTGCATATGAAGAGATATTGAGTAAGTAAGCATGAACAGAGCAAGTCAGGGCATGATATTAGGAGATAACGGGAGTGAACCCAAAATAGCATATGGTAGGTGCACCAGTGTGTGCGTGCGAGTGAGTGCATGCGTGGACAAGGAAATACTAATCAGAGAGAGAGGTAGAAACTAAGAGAGAGCCATACTCTCCCTTCCAGATTACCTGGCAAATTGGAGCTGGCAAGTCTGCTCGGCTTATTATGAGGACGGACACACCTTGCCCCAATCTTTCCCTCCTTTTGTCTCTGTCATCACTTCCAAAACAATATGCAGCTTTACAGTTTTGAAGGAAGGCGAATAAAACCAAGAACGTTTTTTGGTGATTGGTTGAACCTTCTGAAATGCGGCAACAATTTTCGGCTGAGAATTCTGTAAATTGAGTGCAGTTATTGATCTGACATGCATAATACATTTGAAATAAGGGGATTCAAGTTATACAAACAAAAGTGGTTGCTAGGTCCTCGACCACATGTAAGCATCCATGTTCCTTGAGATGGTAAATGTTCTCCACACGAGCATCATGAAATGTAATAACCTTGATGAACGTCCAAAACGGCCCCACCCCTCGGCTTGCCCCCGCCGGTCTGAGCTAACGTGCGGCTACTTAACCCAGGTTGGCTGAAGCTAGCCCCCGGCCTGCTTGCCGTTTGGCTAATGGCTTTAAATAGCATGTCATTAAGTGCCATAGTGGTAATGGTGTCACTGTGCTGTGATTTGTAACGCGCTGTAATAAGTAGGGTCAACCGAGGAAAATCTTGAAATTCGACCGACTCTACGACCAATCGATTGGTCTAAAAATCTAGATTGACCTAATCAATCAGTGGTAGCCAAAATAGTGTCTCGTCGGAAGATTCAATGCTAGGTTTGGTTCTGTGTTTAATATTATCGGTTCCAATGCGTGCCAAGGTGCTAATTCTGATACGTTCGTACTCCAAGCGTTGACGGAGCAACGCAGACACTGCCTAGCGTGTTTAGAATGCTAACACACCTTTTTGACACGGTGACAATCATTTGTAGTGAGTACATATTCTGTAAGTAGACAATTAAGTTGTGATACCAGGGTGTTTTGACCACCTTTCATAATACATTTTATATCTAACACAATATAACAAATATAAAATGCATCAGTTTGCATATCACACATCACATCCCTCTCGAAAAGAACGGCCAAAGAAGCATTTTCTCCTGGGAACACCAGCGCCTGTCCCGAACAATGACAACTTGGTCGAACAAGTGCATATTGACCAACCAATCGACCAACCGACCTGAACTTAGCCCTAGTAACAAGCGTGCCTGGATTAGCCTCATGCCGCATGCAGCCCCACCCCCGTCCCTATGTGAATCAAACTGAGATGCTTTTTGTGTTATTTTATACTATACTGGTTTGGGGTGGGGAGGGGGGCTGTTTCATGTATGCTCTCCCACCCTAATTCACCTCTATTATTATGAAAGCTCTGTGCCTACAGAGAACGAATGGGGGAAGTGAACGGGGTTGCCTCCATACGTTCAGTTTTATGTTACAGCCCGATCAATAGAGGTGCTGCCTCCCACTTTCCCCTCCTTTCCCTTCTGTCTCCATCTCAATCTCCCCTCGTCCACATCCATCTAATGCAGTTTCCATAGCTCTCCCCTGGCACCCTCCCTCCATCCATCTTCTTTCACAGCCCTCCCTCCTCTCTGCTCTCCTCCCCTCCCGGCCCCTCCCTGCCTGCTTTTTCGCTCGCTGCACAGGTGATGTCATTCTTTTTCAGCTGGGATCTCCACCCTCCCTCTCCCTATTCCTCTCTCTCCCTCTCTCCCTCTCTCCTCTCCCTCACACGCACGCTCTGTCTTCCTCCTCACATTAGAGGGGCTGGCTCTTTGTGGCTAAACAGCCAATCCGCGGAGGAAGAGAAGGAAAGTGCAACGCTGGGAGGAAAGCTTATCCTCGGGATAGCAGAGCAAGGGCAGCTTCATCTCCCTCCTCCCCTCTGACCCGTCCTGCACACCTGCTCCTGTGGTTCCTATTCCAGCACTTGCAGCAGTGTCTGAATTTTCTGGATATTTAATGCACACGAGCATTTAGCCACCTCGGGAGATGGCTAAAGAGGAACAAGAGGAAGAGAGTAGCTGAGAGACAGACGGGCTGTCGGACAGAGAGACAGGAGTGTTCCCCACTTGGGGGAGATGGGAACTAGGGAGGGCACAGGGTGACTGCAAGCCTGAGGAGGAGGATTCCCCTGGGGTTCTGCTGACACAGGCCTTTGTCTTTTGAATTGTTTCTCCGGATCTACTATCTCTATGGGAACCTTTTGATTATTTATATGAAGAGAGATTAAAGTAGTTAATCACAGGGATCACCAGATCACAGCTTGGCGTTCCTTTCCACTCGCGGGGCGAGGAAGAGCCCGGGTCTACCTGTGGCCGGCAGGTCAGCCCAACTTGAGCTTCAAGTTTGCGCGTGACGGCGCTCCCTTGTGCGTGTCCCCCACCCAGATCTGGGCTGTCAGCTTTCCAACACACTGGATGTAACGACCCGGGAGGAGGCTGGTTCCGTCTGACGCCTGGAGCCCCTCTCTGCGCGGGCTGCTCGGATGCCTCCACCCCCTACTGCCGGAGGGTTTCTGTCTGCGCTGACGGAATAAACCGCAAACCCGCTGCTGTCGGCCGTGCGACAACATTCAGGATTTATAGGGGCTGGTGGTGTTTGGAGGGAAATTCCCTTTCTCCACCAAGTCCACCAAGGCTCATCAGAATCAGACCAGAAGACGGAGGACCACCTCACAGCCTCCACTGTGGGGGATGGGTTTATTTTGAGGCTTTATTGACCTTTTGCTTTTTTGTTATATTTATCAATTTATTATATTTAATCTGCGGTAGAACGAGAAGGGAAACTTTCCATCTCTCGCTCCATTCCCTGTTCCCGTGGAAATGGCTTTCCTCGTCCGTTGCTATGCCAACTGCTTGCAGCCGTGGTCCTCTAAAGTAAGCGATGTCGTAATGCTTTTTCTGGCCGTGTGTGTGTGTGTGTGTGTGTGTGTGTGTGTGTGTGTGTGTGTGCATGCGCATGAGAGAGGGTGATAATGGCAGCCAGGGAGAGAGCAAGATTGCCATTTTTGTTGTATGCTAATTAGCCGTGATCAATGTTTAGTTTGAACAACATGACTTGGCTTGTACTGGTTTGGCTGTGCATAGGCATTGGGTTTTTACAATGTACTAACTATCCATGCTGATCACATGTGAGGATTCAGCTTGGTTTGGATCAATCATTTTGTATTTCCTTTTAAATAATTCAAATAAAATCTTCACCTTCTGCTTATATGCAGTGTATGTAGTTCGACTTCCAAGTATTCATAATGACTGAAGTACCATTAGGGTAAGTGGAAAAGTGCTATCTAAGTGCCTTTCTAGGCATCAGAACAGATTAAAGATTTTCCCAACATATAAGACCCATAAGACTTGTATCATAGAAGGCAGCAAGCCAGAAACCATTTGCAAAGTTCTGTAACAACTAGGCCTGCTCGTTAAGTATTCACAATAAAGTTCATATCGCAAGAACATGTTCACATATCTTTAAGGGCTTAAGCACAGTGGGGGATAATTACATCACTCTTTCATCACACAAGTGCAGTTTCAACCATTGGAAGTTCCATCAGAGAGCAGTGGATGGGTGGAGCTTGCAAAGAAAAACACTGGGCTAAGGCTTCAAATATATATATATATATATATATGTATGTATGTGTTTTGCCCTGTGAAGTTTTAAGTTCCTTCTCAACCTTCTCTCTCTGTGATGGCACAGTAAGAGTAAGTGAAGTTCCATTCTGTGGTTTCTGGTTGGAATGAGCCACAATCCTTGACTATACTTCTTCTTGGGACTTCCTTGGCCTTTTCCATTGTGTTGTTGCCCACACTTTGCGAGACGGAGCGAGTCAGAGAGAATGGATTAAATGACCGAAAATGGTTTGAAGGAGAGAAGGAATGGAAAAAAGAAAGGAAAAAAGAAGAGAGTAACATCTCTTAGCCCATTTGGACTTTGATTCGACCATTTGATTCATTAATCTAATTTGCTTATTTTAGAGAAGAAGAATATTTTTATTTGCGCCATTTTTGTGCCTTTATCTCCAATAATATAGCTAAACTCGGATGGCTTTATTCTGTGTCTGGGGTGATGGCTCAGGCTGTTTGTATTGAAATATTGACTGTTCAGATGGCACTTTGGCATCAGATGACAGTGACTCATGCACTATGTAGGACAGCGGAGCTGCTCCATTAGGTCAGTGGGCCAATTGTTTTTGTATTCTACTTTATTCAGAGGTATCAGTTGATGCACGTCTTCACAAAAAAAGAAATGTTTCCTGTAATTATAGTATGATGATAATTATAATAACGGGGTATGAATTTTAATAATCGCGGTAAGTGTTTCTTTCTTTCTAATTCTGTTCTACCGCCCCTCTACCTCCAAAGCACCTAGTTGGCTTTTATCTCAAAAATTCCTTATTTTCTTTGTGTGTGTGTGGCATATATCAGCACTGACGCCGGGCAAGAGAGACAGACAGACATTTCACAGCCTGCTATTTTAAGTCTAGGCCCGTTTCAATTCATGATTGGAACATGGTGGTTTAATTCTGTGTATTGGGAATGAAAACTCCTCTGTTGTGCTGGAATGCCATGGAACCAGTATACATTTTGTATTTGTTTTTTATCCTTTTGTTGAACAATGGATATATAAAACATATTTACGTCAATACAACCTCCCTTACCTCTCTTTTTGAAGCCAGGAGTTTTTGGAGGTCTCTCGAGGTCTCTCGTGTGTCTCATATTCACCACTGAATCAGATAAGACAACAGGCTACATTTAGCCACTGAGCTCTCTATTGACTTGAAGAAGAGACTGTTCAGTGCTCAGTGCAGCGATCTGATTAGGTCAAGACCACACAGGATTCCTGATTCACAAGTTTCAGTCAGCACACTTGATACTCAACGATGATATCATCGGTTACAGACCTAAAGTCACAAATAAAGGAAGGGTTTCCTCTGTTAAAGATTTACTTGACTAAGGGTATAACAGTTCTGAAACGGGTGCCGTATCTGCGATGCAACCGCCCACGGTCCACAGGCATGGTTCCGTACGTGTTGTAGTAAGATAAATATGGCACGGTCCTAGATGCTTGGGTTTGAACTCCTAAACCAAAAGTTCTGGGTTCAAGCCCCAATGCCTAACCCCTTCTCGTGCACGTAGCTGACCTTTTGTGCAGATTGTGTAACACCTCTGTCTCTTAGCATTGGCCTTGACAGATTTAGACGCCCTAGTGCGACTGATTAGCCGACAGACATGCTGCTAGGATGTCAATACAGAGGGGCCTTCTGCTAAAACGAGTGAGAGAAAGGGGGAAGAGCAGGACACAAGGAGAGGGAGACCGAGATGGGGTGAGAGACAAGGTGCGAAAGATGGAGACGAGGGACAGTCGGACAGAGGGAGGGAGAGAGACAGAGACGGAGAGGGAGAAAGAGACACAGAAACTAAACAAAGGGAGATTCAGATGGATGAAAGTCTGTGTGTGCGCGTGTGCGTGCGTGCGTGCGTGCGTGAGGCGGTGGTGCTTTTAGGAGGTCTGGAGGAGTCTAGAGTATCACATGCACAGGAAGTGGGGGTGATAAAGATCGATATGGGCTGCATTAGGCTCATCCAGACCAGGCAAGGCCAGGCTACGCCAGCACTCCCCACATATATATATAAACTCTCGCTTTCTCCCTCTCTCTGTCCCTCTCTTTTGTTTGCCTTTTTCAACGTTTCTTTCTTTGCCTGTGCTACACAAAGCTCAGAGTCTCCCTGTATCCCTCCTTGTATCCCTCTCTTTCCCTTTCTGATTTTCTTACACTATGAGCGTTCAGCATCAGGCTGACGTTAAGTGGTCCGTTTGGTAGCATGCAGCAAGCTTGAGGTCAGAGGGGGAGTGCATAAAGGTCAAGTCTCACTTCCATTGGAATATATGGGACTAACCCATATCTCTCTCAATAATTAATATCCTTTCCCCGATAGGCAAAACACATGTCTCACTATATCCCCTCATGTGTTCATATTCATATGATCTCATCCATCCATATGTGAAAGAATATGTGCAATTGACTGTGAATAAACATGTTACTGCTATATCGTTTACAAAGAAGAATTTGTGGCTAAACAGCCAATCCGCGGAGGAAGAGAAGGAAAGTGCAACGCTGGGGGCAAGTCTTGCTACAACATGAACACCGTTTAGAACAATAGCCTTAGCTGAATAACCCAAACTACTATAAATAAAAAGGTGCTCATCTTGGGGCAACATGCTAAACAGGGTTCAAATACCATGGCTGTCAGAAAGCCATTCATTCTCCCACAGAAAGTAAACCAATTGGAACTGCTTGTAAGCACCACCAGAAACTCTTTTATATCTGTTGCCAAAAAATTATTATATTTATATCTGCAGCTGTAAAGCCTGTACCTGGCCTGTGTTTCAGGCAGGCCAAAACAAGCGCTGCATACTATCCAAAGATGTTTGCACCTCCGGCTGGGGAAGAATCTGAGTCACAGACAGTTGGACGATGGGTGGGGCCATCATGAATATCAATATCACACAGAACCCATCTATTTTGTCAGTTGACTGCAGTCGTCCACCCACAGTCACACTATCACACATCCACAACAACACTTTGTCCCCTCATCCTTTTTCCCATTCTTCCTCTCGCCTTAAACACATGCTTTGTGAAATGGCATGTGGTCTCTCCCGCCTGCTCAGCACCTCCTTACCCCCAACCCCCCTCCCTCGTCTGCACTCTGTGGTCAAAGCAGGCGGGTGACCATTTAACATATAGCCAATTATAATCTATAAACACTACCCACCCAGCCATCACCCCCTTCTCCATCCCTCCAGCCCTCCCCCTGTCTGAGCCAGGTGGGGAGACACTGTCTGATCATTTTCTTTGCCAGAGACTGATGAGCGCCACTAGGACCCGCTGGCATGACCCTCCCACAATCACATCTGATTGGTGTCTGTAATAAAGGTCTCCTTCAGTGTCACTCCCCCTCCCCCAGATTCACCTTGAGGGCTCATTGAGGGAGGGGCTTTTTGGAGGGAGGAGGCTTTGGTTGCCTACCCTTGCTTTGGTTGTCATAATATGTTCATTGATGGTCTACTTCATTGAAAGAGTAGACCGACCGAAGCCGCTGCCTCAGTACATCTATCTATGCGTGTTCGGCCTCGCTTTTGGAAAACAACTGAATTCTATGTATGTGAATTCTATGCACTGCCTGCTACAATCCTAATAACTAAGGCCTGCCTTCATTTCCGACCGCAAATAATTAGAGAAATTCCGAAGTCCAAGCGTTAGACGAGTGAAAATACGTTTCAGTAGCCCACTTGCTCTGTCGTGTTCTCCCTGTATTTCTCTCTCTCTTTCTGCCTTTCTGCCTCTCACTCTTGTCTCTATCTCCCTTTCTTGCTTTCACTCTTTATCTGCCTCCATCTCTGACTCTCTGCTTATCTTTGACGTTGGCGGGTCTGACGTTTTTGTTTCTGTCTTTCTCTGGCTCTCTCTCTTTAATCACTCTCTCTTTCTCTCGGACTCGGGTCTGGCCTCGCTTTGACAAACAGTGAGGTCAGGGCTCTCTTATTAATAATAATAATAATGCTAGGTTTTATTTAGTGCTTCTCAAGGGACCCAAGGATGCTTGACATATAGCAGACATAACAGAATATTAATTAGGGATGGGTCAGAATATTTGATTGTTCGATTATTCGTTCCCGAGGGTCAAAGCTGGACCGTTAACATTTGGACCGTTCATTTTTTTTTTCCATTCTAATAAACAAGAATTAATGGACGGAACTAATGTTGGACACCTCGAAGGGCATTATCCCGCTTATAACATGGTAAATTGTCAAAGAAAATAAATTACCATTCATTTATATTTTCATGCGTTTTACAATCCAAATATAAAGTTTTTCACAAGCCATGACTTTGTTTCCCTGGTAACGTCTGAGGGTTTGACTAATACCTGGAACAATCATTACTTGTGCAACGGAAACGTTGTTCACTCCTCCAGTAAATAGGATGGACCTTAGCTACGACACCATCGAGTCGACCACGACTTGACAACGGGAGGTATTCTAGTTTGCTCAGCTATGAGCCAGAGAGCTAATGTTATGCATTGTACATATTTATAATTCGAAATTCTTGCCGATGATGTATGGCTGCCTTTGTGAAAGTCGGCACACATCGAATAATTGATTATTCGTTCATACCACCCACTGATTATTCAACCATAAGAATGTATTAATACAGGAACAGAAAAGATATTGCAGGTTGGCGAGGACGGCGGATTGGCCCTGGTAGGGACGTTTTCCCCTTGGCAGTAAAGAGCCAACCCCCTTGTCTGATCTGGCTGGGCTCTGAGCTGAGCCTGCCAGCTGCTGGCACCTGATTCCCCCTAGTATTCCAACAGGTGATAAGTCACTTCAGAACTGTGAAACGTGCCTTTTTGGGTTTGTTTATATGCCGTTTCTGCACAGCATTGCATTCCACATTGAATTGTATCGATTGACAGCCCTTGTCAAATAGAATTGTATCCGCTACCCAGTTAGACAAACATACACAGAGTAGTAGAATTGTTTTCCTGAAGATAATATTCAAGATTATTTGTTTTTTTGTCTCCATTCCAGCCCCCTGTGGCTCTGCTCTGCTCATCCATGCACACCTCCACAATTAGACTCCATCTGTCTCTGACACTAACACACGCACTGTAGCAATGTTGTAGAGTGTTGGTGGCTTTTACTGGGAACCTCCGACACCAGGACACAGG
>JAOSLM010000148.1:18267528-18278462 GCA_025629765.1 Eleginus gracilis
ACACACACACACACACACACACACACACACACACACACACACACACACACACAAACACAAACACACACACACACACAGGAAGGCTCACCTATGAGAGAGATCTGTTTGGAGGATCGCAGCTGAAGATCCAAGCCATTCTTCAGCCAAATTAGTTTTGGGTTTGGGATGCCGTCGGCATGGCAACGGAGGCTGGCAGACACTCCTGGTTCCTGGGCCTGGGTCTCCGGGTAGACCAGGATGACTGGTGGGACTGCACACACACATATATATATATATATATATATAGACACACACACACACACCCAACAGAGAGACAAACACAGGGGACACACAAGAGGCAGTGAAAACATAATTACACACAAACAAACATGGTACATGGTACACCATGTGCCTATGGGTTACTTCATACACGCACGCACTCACAAACCCACATAACACCATAACTCCAGAGCTCTGGGGGTGCACCATTCGTGAGCCCTGCATGAAATGGCTTTCTGACATGATCCCCCCTTCACATGTTCTCTAGGGAGGGGCTGCTCTCCAAGCATGTCCCTCCCCAGCGCGCCAGACACCCCCACCTCCCACCACCAGGGAGTCAGGTGGGAGGGGAACACCAAAACAGTAGGCTGTTTTGTAAGCTCTCCCTTTTTACTTATATATATATATAAAATATTTACACAAGGTATATACATTATAGATATAGATAGAGGTGGTGATTGGGACGTGTAGTGACCACATACAACAATCTTCCCCTGGATCAAGAAAGAAACTTGGAGGATACATTTGAAATGATTGACTCCTAGTCCAGTTAAATCCCGTCAAATTAGAGTTCCCTATTTTGCAGTTTTCTTGTTGCTGCAGAGCCTTGGGAGGGGCTGTCGCCTCCCTTCTAATTATGGATGTAACTGGTGGAAGCCTGCTGCTAATTATTCATTAAATTAAATAAAATTGGAATAATAATTAATTAGCTTAAATAAGACGTATCGTATTGGCAGCAAGGCTGTTCAATGTTTAATATGCACCATACATTTTGGTTTCAAGGGTCTTAACAAGCATTACATTAATAGTTCATCTATTGAGGGGCATCCATTAAGAATCCTTAAGTGAAACAAAACACACACAATAATTAATTACAATAACAAATAATGATATGGTAATCAACCATTTCAATGAGGACCCTGAATACCATTATGAACCCTCCCACTTAACCCCAATATGCCAGGCTGCACTCCTGCTCAGGTATTTGCCACATCTCAATTGCTTTCTTATGAACCTTTCCTCTTGCAAAACACAATAAACAATTAGGCTTATTGTAGGGCTAAATTGAAAATAATTTCTTCCTTCGTGTTGTGTCTTGCATGTAGCTCCTCGTTGAAACAAAGGCTGCTGAACTGTGTGTGCATCTGTTTCTTTATGACTTTGAAGGTGTGTGTTTGTGTGTTTGTGTTTGTGTATTTGTCTGTGGCTTTTTATCTGTGTGTCAATGTGTGTGTGAGCGTGTGTGTGCGTGTGTGCGTGTGTGTGTGTGTACTCGCCCATGTTGAGTTTCTAATCTTCCATTTGTAATGCTATAACATGGGGGGTGGGGGGCGTTTAAATGCTCTTCTTTTCCGCGTTCGGCTAAGCAATCACTCGTGTGAAGGAGAGAGAAGCCCAATGCAAATGATTAGTCTGAGTGGGAGTGTTGATGCCCTGCCTGCTGCTACTTAAACACACCCTGTGTGGACGTCTGTGTGTCTGTGTTTGCCTGTATATCTCCCTCTCTCTCCTGTGTGTGTGTGTGTGTCCGCTGGCTGTTTGATGTTGCCCGGCTCAGATGGGCAGCCATCTCTTCAAGCAAATCCATTGGACACTCTTAAGACGTCGAGAGTTTGTCCACATCACGCATGAGAATGGCACCCAACAAAGCTGTTTATAATTGTAGTTATTTGTCGGGGCGCAGCATAACATAGGGGGTGAGGAGAGGTATTGTTTCAGAATAGCACAGCTGCACAATTCATTCTTACTGTAGGGAAACTAATCACTTGGACAAAGCGCTTCCTTCAGCAAACCGTGCACTTCTCGGAACATCTGACAAACTAACTGACACCACATTAAGGATGACAAAATCTCAAAGTCTCAAGTTGTAGGAATATAGACCTATAGAAATGCTATGAACTGTATGCTCTTGTGTATGAGACGCATCGCCATGCTCAAAGAGTATGGCTAGAGTTCTCAACAGATTAGTTTGACGATATTCTCTTGCAAAACAAAACAGCTTGTTGAAATAGGACAGATGTTGTTCATAGCAGTCTTGTATAAAGACACACTATGAGAGCCCTGAAATCAATATTGAACGAGTTGTTTTCCTAATATTAAGGACATTGAAAGGCCCTCTGGGAAATGTCTGTGAAACATTGTCCAATGTGTAAACAGGCCTAATAGGGAATCAATCGGTTCTCTATGAGCTATTGAGACTAGGAAGCAGAACAGGGAGAATATTGAAAGTCAAACTGAATTCCTCATCATGGATCTCATTGTGTGTGTCGCCCTCCGTCTGAAACCACCCAAATATATTAAACGTGTCTTCATGGAGTATTCATGTTTAAACGACACAAGACAAGCAGGTAAAGACACAACTTTGAGCAGGAAACCTTATGGAAGTTATGGAAAAGCATGTAATTACGCAGTGTGGTGAGGGTTAGGGATTAATGTTAGGAATAGGCGAAAAAGCAGGTGCAACACTAAGTTAGGGCTAAGCTGTTCCGTCACTTAAAAGATCATTCATGTAGACAGTCACAGCATTAGGGAATAATATCCCAGTTTATATCTGTGAAATTACCTGCAAACACTGTTCAGTATCTAAAGTCCTACTTAAGGGAAATGTGTAATTATTTGATAATAACATCAGTGTCTGTTTGTATGGAAATTAAAATGGTTGTTTGGTATTGGAATGTATTTTAACTATTTTGTCTGAACTCATTGAATGTTACAAATGTGTTTCATTGTTTATTTATTATGTGTGGACCACAGGAATATTAGCTCATTACACGTATGCAGCTAATCCGACAAATAAACAAATAACGTCCATATTAATGACATGCTATATATATCAGGTTGTTTAACTGCTTGTTACACGGGCAATTATACTGTTAGGAGGATTCTGTAGTCTTCACATAATTAATAATAATAAAATAATAATACAATAAGTGATCACTATCATAATCATTCTCCTGTCTTCTACTTAGTAGCATCAGTGTACTTCCCAGCACTATAAAGGTAAGTAAGGGGGCGTTACTGACCATTCACCTGCAGAACATGTGTTTGGTGAAGGTCCTCGTAGCCGTATGCATGGCAACTGTACTTCCCCATGTGGATGGTGGTCACCTTGGTGATGTACAGGGAACCGTCATCCCCAAAGTCCTGCAGGGGGGAAGGAGTGAGGGAGTGAGTTAGAGTTAGAGAATAAGTTAGAGGAGACACAAACACAACTTCAGGTAGCAGGAGAAGAGGAAGACAAGAAAGAAAAGACAGGTAGAAGGGAGATGGGGGGGGGGATGATAAAAGACAGAGAGAGAGAACGGAAGAGAGAGTGAGGGAGAGTGATGGGACAGGAAGAGGGGCTATGAATCAACGGGTGTCCCCGCCGCGCCCAGGAAGGTGTTGGGGGGATTCGATCCCTCCCCCATGCGTCGCGGCGCTGCCTACGCCTGACTAATGGCAGGGGTTAAAAATATAAAAGCCATTAGGCTGATGAACGACGCCAGTTGTTGTGGGTGCAGCATTCAGTAGTCACCTGGGGAGTTCCAGCTTCCCAGCTTCACTCGGATTAAGACATTAAATAGTGCGCCGTCCCACAGAGCAGCGCAGCAGATGTACGGGGTGGAGATGGTGGTGGAGGTGAGGCGAGGTGGGTGGAGGAGGAGGGGGGCCGGGGAGGTATGGCGCTATTTCACAATATGGGGCCAAACAAGGAGACCTTTTTTTCTAATTGGACAAAAGTTGGCTTGATGTGAGCGCAGAAAGTGTGAAAGGATCTTTTCAATAAACTTGATGAGGGCAAAATGCGATCATTGGTATATGATCAGTAATTAATGGCTGCCCCCGAATTTATGTTGCGAACATGATGACTTTGACCGCCGGTTACGATAAAAGTAGGGTTACAGCAACGACTGTAGACCCTCCCTTTGGTCCTCGATCACAGTGTGGGGGGGACGTGATCATTGGCTGTATCCTTGCTGATCAACTTATTGATTAGAGGTCGACTCAATTGAAAGCGGAGGTTTTTCATGTTTCTTGTTCAAATGATGCAAACGGGTTTAAGATGATTGTTGGAGTGTGTGCCGAGCACCAGGCCATGTAGCCATGTAGGAGATCTGCTTGAGTGTGTGGTGACGGCTAGTTAAACCTGTTGCACATTGATTGTTCAATGAAAACAGGTTTGCAGCCTCACCCAGCCCCAGAGTCCAATCAGTCTGACTAAGGCCAGGGGAGGCTGCTTCAACCAGCCATCATCCACACACACTCACACAATAATTGATATGTATAAGTATGTGTCTATATGATTAGCATTTGGGTTAAATGGGATTTTAATTTCCCAGCCCAGCTCTTCTGAGCTCCATGGCAACAGATCGTTAACGCTCCGTAACCCTTGGGGATGGTTCTGTGTGTCACGCCCCTTCTCTTTCTCCTTCGCTCCATGTCCACCAGCAATGTTTCAGAATGGTCCGGCCAGACACAGTGAGAGAGCATTCAACCTTTAAAGGTAAACCTATGGTCAGGTTGTGCATTGTGCCATCAATTCTGCTAGTCTCATCGGGTCCATCTACATAAGACCGAAGACGGTGGTGAGATGCATAGCCTGGAAACCCCATGAGGCAATCTGTTTAATCTGCTTCTGGGTGTCACTTGCCGCTTGGATGTGGCTGTTAAATGCTGCAGGGGTGTATTGATTTGATTTATTTTTTTAAGGTTGCTTATAATTGCGTTACATTATATTGTTTTTCGGGTTACATTCCCTTTTCCTTTGTTTTGTGCCGTTTGACGGATAATAAATGTGTATGCATGCGTTAATGATGAGCACTCATGGCTCTTGCAGCGCTTGATGATGTATTAATGAGAATACAATACACACACACAAGTGCACACTATGGAAGGTCAAAAGGGTCAAATTTATGCCTAATTTTAGACGTGCAACTTTAAATTGGGTTGTTTAAAACACTGTTTTTTTACTCTCCTTTTCCTTACCTGTAAAACGCCGAAAAGATTAAGCGTTTTAGATCAAATAGTGCGTAATTCTTTTTTATAATTAGATATTTTTGTTAAAAAGATTTGTGAAAAAACTAAAACAAAAATGTACTTAAAATACATATGTATTGCATGATAGACATTGGGCATGTACTCCTAGATTGATTTATGACAATTGTTTTGAACATGGCGAGAAAACTATGTTCATATTTGATCCCCTTTTAAAAATAGCGTTAATAAAAATAGGCAACGCAAGTTGCCTATTGAGTCTGAGCGTAAATTGCACACCATATCGCTATGGGAACATGCCCACTGACGATCATGTAATGTCAATCTTCATTAAAAAAAATTGAACATAACACTTTTTAACCATCATCGTTATTGATTTTATAACCTTAAGGAAAAGGGCTGCTGGTAAAAACAGCCACACTGAACATCAAGACAATTCGATGAAGACCTACATAACAGATCTTCAATTCACACTGAACACAGTTGTAGTAGGGGGAAATCTATACGCTACTTTCTGAGAACATAACAGAGACAAAACTTGGTGATCCAAGTGAAAATAATGGTTAGTCTACAGTGTATTATGTACACCCGATATAGCCTAGGTACATAATGTAGTGAAGTAAATGCACAGCACCAATGACAGATCATTGATGTACTGGTGTGGTTTTACTTTGGTTATCGTTGATTGGGTGAAGAAGGTTTCTACGCACTTTTTACATGCTATTTTACACATTCAATAGCACAGTCAAAAGCTGTCTAAAACGCTGTATTTGCCGACGTTGTACAGTTGAGGCAAAGCGGTGTAAGAAACTGGGTTTTGAACCACTAAATAAATCCACAGGAGCACTTTGGAGATGTCAGCAATTTGGCGGTGCTTCAAAGGGTAATTGTGTTGAAAAAAATTTGTTTGAGTCTGTCTATGAAATTAACATATAATTTTTTCATCGCCCAAAAAAAAACATTTTGAGGAAAGAAACAGGTAGCAAAGCGACGGGAAGGGCTACTGACTCTCAACTATGGTCGCACCTCTTTTATAATGCTTTGTTTTGGAAATGTCAAACTAGAAATGTGCCCTCTCTGGCTCATACTAACAATGAGACTATCACAGCCACACTGTTGACATAAGCAGATGTTCTTTGGAAATGCCAATCTTCATTAATTGTTTTGCTTTTCGGTGACTTCTGCACACATAGTTGAAGGCTTTATGCTAGTGCTCCCTTCCTTATTGGTGATACAATTATGACTGTATCAATAAGATTAGAGTTGGTGGAGACAGATCAGAGACAGCTAGGGTGAGTGGAGACGGATTAGAGTAGGTGGAGAAAACTACGCTGGGTGGAGACGTTTTGGAGTGGGTGGAGACCGCTTTAAGTGGGCAGGGACAGATCACAGGGGGTGGAGACAGATTACTTTGGGTGGAGCCCAGATGGGGAGGGTAGAGACAGATCCAGAGTGACAGGCTGCAAGAGAGGAGGAAATTACTCTTCAAATCGGGTTGACACCAAACGTGTACTCACGTTGATGTCCTCAAGGTCCAAGAAGTTGAGAATTATGCCGTTCCTTTTCCAGATGATGGGCGGGCGCAGTGTCCCCTGGATGGCACAGGACAGGACCATGCTGAGGCCAACTGTTACTGTGGAAATGCTGATCCGCTGCTCCTCAGGCAGGCTGAGCTGGACCACCTCTGTGCAAAGGAGAAGGGGTGAGAATAAGAGCAAAACATGATCAAATTGTAAAGAGACAGAAAAAGGGAACTGAATAAGGGCATTTATATGATAGAAAGGAAGAGTGAGAAACATGAATACATGTGGCAACACAAAGCAGCAGATAATCGTAATAGGGAATTTATTACAAAGAAACCACAGAACCAAGAAACAAACGGTAAAAAACAACCCCAAAACCAAACAAAAACCACGGGCCATTTAGAGGATTGTTTCGTGGCGGTACCCCAGCGCCACTCAATACATCGCAGCGTTCCTTCTCATTGGCAGTCAGACGGGGAAGATAAACAGCTGTTCCTCCACAAGGGTGGGAGCGAGAGCTGTCTGCTGATACAAAAGGACCAGTGTCAGAGGACACTCCGCTAGCCAAATATCATTCTTCTCAATGAGGGGGAATTTATGTTCATGAAAATGGCCTTCGAATTCAATTCACCTTTATGGCAAATTGAGAATTATTCTTCCCCAGTTCCCTTTGGTCTCATAAATAGAGGACTGCTGGCCAGGATTGGTCCTAGTGGAACAGTGGTAATGGTGATACCATCTGAACATTTGCAGCATGGATGCTCATATGTTAACCCTGTTAACCATTCCAAAATGACTTTGGAGATAAAACCATGAAGTTTGAAGAGTAAGTGCTCCATTGGGAGTGTCCCCTCTAAACCCATACCCACACAGAATTCTGCTGACGATCCCTTGATCCATCTGCTTGCTCTCTGCGATACCATTTATTATCTCAAGACACAGGCAGATAACTCACCTGCACAGCCAGTGATTAATTGTTTATCCTGCGACTTTATTTACCCTTGAAATAAACACACAATACCTATATCTTAGTTATGTTTTAAGTCCCACAGTGAGGTTCCACGTTCCACTGTTGTGTACCACTGGCATCATTCCTGCCTCTCAGAAAGTACAACAGACAGCTGCTGATAGACTTTGATGTCTGAGAGGAGCAACCTCAGGCCCCGACCCCCCTGGCTTCAAACATGGCTGTTGTAAGAGACCCCCTAGACAGTAATCTCTCCCTCCCTCTCGATCTCTCTCTCTCTCCTCTCTCTCTCCCCCCCCCCCCTCTCCCCCCCTATGACAGACTCATCCTGGGGTTGACAGCAGACCTCGGCTGTGATCTCTCAGAAGATGCCTCAGGTCTTGACAGACTGGGCAGGTGGTGATTGTTTAAAAAAAGAATAGATATATAAATAAATAAACAGAAAAAGCCTCAGCGAAGCCATCAATGGGGAGGGACCGGGTGTCGGCGGGGGGTGCAGAGGGTACCGGAACCTATTGATTCACCGCGGCGTCCCGGGGTCCGCTGTCTGGGGCGGGAGCTCACAGCGTGACGGGCGGCCACGCACACCGGAACGACAGCATCATCCGATAAGCAGGGAATCTGCAGTGCCATCCTGTGTCATCTGCGCCAACGTTGCTTATTCAGTAAGCCCGTGGGTAGGTGGGGGGGGGGGGGGCTATCTGGTTTACAAAGCTCTAAGGACAAAGCATGCAGCGTGTGATTCTCTAAAGTGCCAAAGCTAATGCATCCTTGCAGTCCAATCCAGATTTATCTAAGCAATCATAAGGTGTGAAGGCACATGAAACAGAAACATGAGATATGGAGACAACAAGGAGGACGCTGCTGTTTGCTGATAAGCTACCTGGGAAACCTTTCATCAATTGCTATTTCCTTTCTATTTCCAATCATGCATTGGAAACATAATGCGTCCCCATCATGTGTGCTTGTGGATGTGCTCGTGCCTTGTTAGTTTGAGTCTTGATCCCAGATGACGAAAAGTGGAACGGTCAGGCCTACCCGAGTGATGCCTTCATGATGCCTTAGTGGTGAAGCTGCCTAGACATGACCCTTCTGGAAGACAGGCTCCATAACCGCAGGCAAGACTGTCTGCACCACCCAAAGAGACCATTTAGCCTCAGAAACAAGGCCAGCTTAAACCCCCTGACTGTAGCTGGGGAAGGATAACATGGCATTATATACTTATTCTCCCCGCTACCCCCTTTGTTCACACACAAATGCACTTTGTGTAGTCACTTTGTGCTTGTGATTTTTTCTTTATCTATATGTGGATTAACACACTATTGATTGGCTGATATTCCCTGTTAACCTCTCTTTGGAGGGGACTGATCCGACCAATGAGGAGGGAATTTCTGTTTCCATCCTTTTCCCAGTGTGTGAGAGAGCTTGGCCATACAATTAAGGAGACAGAGAGAATGAGAGCAAGAGAGAGAGAGATAGTGTACAATCTGTAGAATTGTTATAATTACAAGAGGAACAGAAAGAGAGGGGTTGATAGCGGTATTGAGTGAGAGAGAGGGAGAAGGAGAGAATGAGCGGTAAAAAATGGGTTTGGAGGAAAGAGATTGAGGGAGGAACATATGTAGGAAGAAGGAGGGGGAGTGAGCAACAGAGAGGGAGGCAAAGTGTGAACGGAAGGCGGAAGCGAAGAGAGGAACGGAGGATTAGGATGCAGAGCATGCAGGTCCTTTGGTGAATGTTGGGAGGAAGCTCTGGAAGTTGTCCCTCTCAACTTGTGTTATCGCAGACACTGATGAGTTGGAATAACACATGAACCACCCAGACAGCACAGCAGCTAATCACTACAACGATCTCCGCCCACCCCATGCTCCACATCAGACAACTGCTGGGGTAATCCCGCAGACGGAGAACAGTAGCCAATCAGAATGGATTACTTTTTGTTTTTTTTGTTTTACAGGAAGCACAGCAGATAATCCATCCCCTTTTTTTTACAATCATGATTTGAATACCTAGAAGGCAGACTCACAGGAAGAGTGAGTCTGCCTTCTGCCTTTTATTTACCATAAAGTGTCACGGAACATTATTGTTAACATGCAAGAGTTCCTAGTCACCCCCTGAATCTGTGTCTTTCTTGTTAAACTGTTGGCTGCACTTACAATGCACTTCACACGCACACAGACCAAAAGGGTCACAATCCTCCTCATTGCAGACATGTATTGATTTAAATCGGGGTAAAGTCCGGCATCTGACCTTTCAAAACACCACATATGACCCTGTAGAATGCTTGTTGTTCAAATTGCCGTCTTTTAGGGCATTGTGGTGGGCAACTCTACAATGGTGTAAAAGTTGGCGTTTTGGATGGCTATTTAATGCGTTAAACAGTGTGTTAAATACAACGTTTTGATAGGAATCAAATGAGGCTCCTATGAACCTCCTTCACCCAGTCAACGATAACCAACGTCAGACCTCACTGGTCCCCTGTTGATCTCGATCGTTCGCCCTGGCGCATTTACTGCACTGCACCATGTCGACCTAGTCTATATCGGGTGTGTAATCCTTGTTCAATTCAGTAGTACACTGAGGGTTAGACATTATCTTCACTTAGATAACCATGTTCTGTCTCCCTTTAGTTCTCAGAAAGCAACTTACTGAAAAAGCTAATGATAATCGTATTCCCACCCAGGTTTCATGAAGTCAATTAGGAAGACTCATTACTATTCACAGCATTTAAATGAATAACATGGTGCCGGCAGGGCTTTGATTGAACAAGAAGCCATGGGATGCGTAGAAGTGACTTCCTCATACTAGATAAACTGTCTGTTAATGATAATGCTGCCAGATCTCTATATCAATCCATATCAGATATGCCGGATGAATTGTATGATTTGTGTGTGGGGAGGATTATATCTAAAACTGTGTACACAATAACAACTTCTCTTGTGATGACAAATATATGCTGTGTAGTGTGGGTGGCCAGAATCCAAGCTCTTTGGACTGCAGTTGAAGAGTTGTTATGGGCATAACCCTGACATTCAGTAAGTGTATGTATGTATCGACCTGTCTATATGCATGCCCACATTACCATATATGTCGTAAATAAAAAAATACAAGACTAACTCTAAACATTCAGTTCCTCCGTCTGTGTTTGCTTCTCTCTCTCTCTCTCTCTCTCTCTCTCTCCCTCTCTCTCTCTCTCTCTCTCTCTCTCT
>JAOSLM010000148.1:18764277-18776198 GCA_025629765.1 Eleginus gracilis
GCCCGCGCCCCGGCCGCCCCGCCGCCGGGCGGGCCGCCCCCCCCCCCCCCCCCCCCCCCCCCCCCCCCCCCCCAATGTTTTTGCAAGTAATAAAGTTTGAGACTTTATTTGGTCTGCCATTATTTATTTTTATGAATCTTTGCTTTGCAAACTGACAGCTGTTGCCAGAGAAGGAAAAAAATAAACACTAAAATCAAGGTAAAAAGAAAACTCCTGCATTGAACCCAGCTGGGTGGTAGATTTCCAGAGGTGATGTCATTCTAAGCACTACACTTTGTCTCAGCGCTTTGTTCTGTTGTGGGGGAGAGAGAGATTGTCCAGACTTGGCTTTGCCTTTGGTTCTCCACATTATGCATCACAGCTGTCTTATTTATTTACGTTGCGTGAATGGAAAAAAATCAGCACAGGGATAATGATAATAATTGTGAACTATTTACAAAAAGGTGCACGTGTCTGCACAATGACTCCCCCACTTGTGTCATTTGGGTTTCTGGCACAAAGAAATAACACCATTTGCATGCATTAGTTTTGATTTGACATCCTTAACCCTATAACACTCCTTCCAGGGCCTCTCTATAGTGAGTTATTGCACCTGATGTGTTGAGTGGGCATGGAAAGAGGGGCTGGTGTTCTGGGGAATGCTGCTAGGTTACAGAGTGGAAGCCCGGGCCTGGCTCTGTCTGCGGATGGTAGTAATGTGAGAGACTGGCTGGCTGAGGTGTTCCGTATGGACGCTCCCAGGAGCTCCACAGGCGTTTGACTAAACGAAATGTGCATCCAATGTAGATTTATTGTAGGTTCATTACTTAGAATATAAATACTGGGCCGGTTTGAGTGGGAAGTTCATCAGTAAATGACTCAAATACACAAACACCTTCACAAAGGTTTATTGTTGCATTTTAAGATGCTTTTTTAAAAATGGCAGTTAGAATACAACTTATTGTCCTGGGATGGGAATGTGTTTTTGGCCTCACCTCAGAGACGATACAACAGTACATTACATACAGACGCGTATCACATGAAACAAATACATACAAATTATTTAGTTTGATTGCAGCAGTTCATCAGGTCTTATTTAATAATATAGGGATTGCATTTGGTACCAATGATCTTCAGTAAACATCACGTTTGGCCATGCGGGGTTGGTTTAACACTCCCTACCGTCCCCTAAACCTGTGGTTGATGTCCGGCACTTTATCCCTAGCTTGTTGGGTACTGCAGTGTTTTATAGAGCACCGGGTTCCCTTGCCCACCAACTTGCAGCCAGGCAGAGAGAGATATGGAATGTAAAGAAACAGAAATTAAAAAACGTAACAGAAATATGTGCCCCGGTGAATGAAAAGTCCTTCGAACTCAAGCCGCTGTGTGCATTTGCGTGCGCTCCTCTCGGGCAGAGCGCGTTGGCGTGTCCCCCCCCCCCCATCAGAAGCGCACACGCACCCTCCAGGAGTAGGTGGTGAGAGTCTTGTTCTTTTTCCTGACCACGCAGGTGTATGTGCCCTCGTTGATGGCGTTGGCCGTGATGCTGATGTTGTCGTCCTTCAGCGAGATGTAGCCCGGGCGGGAGTACTCCAGAAGCTCCCCGTCTTTGTACCAGCTAAGCGGCGACATAGCATAACAGAAACGCCAGCATGAAAATGCCATATCTAACCGGTTCAATGGACACGGATCGTTTTGGTACAAAGCTGCACTGATCGAAGGATGAAGAAAAGAAGAAGCGCAACACTCACGAAACTTTGCCTTTCTTTGAGGCGATTTTCTTCCCACATCGAAAGGTCAGATTCCTGCCCTCGGCCACCAGCTTGGTTTTGGTCCGTGGAGGGGTGGGCGTGGCTGCCACCGTGGGGAAAGGGAATTCTGGGGAGGAAAAAGGGGTAGGAGGGTTAAAGGTCTTTCTCCAGCGTGGGACATCTTACTGCAGGCATCTGAGCTTCAACAGAACCATTCATAAATGAAAGAAAGGCCTTGAGCGAACCTTCAGTGCCGAGTTACAGAAAATATCTATATTATATAGAATATGTATACATTGAAACAGGTGTTTCATGATGGTACATGGTGTAATTTTTTCAGATCTACATACAGTAGCCTACAACAGATTTATAGACTTACGGATCAACAAGCTTCTGAATTGGAGCAGTAGGATACTTTTGGTGGAGTTGTCTGTCTACAAGACACACTATGGGAATCAAACGAGTTGACATACCATTACAGAATCAAGAGAATAAAAAGCCGTAAAATGGGGACACAGTAAACGATACTGTATACTGTAAACTCAGACTCTGCCTTTCTTGCCACGAAGTCTAGAATTGGATAATTGCCACTAGGTCATTGTCTAGAGATCTTGCGGTAAATTAAAAGTCTGAGAATGTTAATAAGTCTGGAGCAAAGAGACAAGTCCCTGGTCTGCGCAATGCAAAAATGAAAACCACTGGCCACCGTCTTTATGAGGAGCCCGACGTCCCAGTGCTCCTCACGCAGACGGCCACAGCGATTTCCTTTCGCCGTGTTTGGCACAACACATGCAGGCTGACGGTCACATCGATAAGACACCTTGTTATGATCAGCCCAAAGCCTCGTAAAAAAAAAAAAAAAAAACTCTGCTCCAGATAATTCGGCAAAAAATTGAATTGACCTTGTGCGTCTCAAACCCTCAAGCCGCAGTCTGAAATTCCAGCGGTTTGGAGTCACTCAGGAATTTTCCACAGCCGTACGTCTCCCAATCAACAATGGGGAACAGATTACTCGGAGCCAGGGATTGTATCCTCTTGCCTGTCTCAAAACTGTCCCTTGTTAGAGAAATGAGGACTAGACCACACCACTGCACTGCCATGGGCCGTGCACTATGTGAATACAGAATCGACCTAGAAGACTTCACAAGCTAACTCATCCAGGTGTCTCCTGGCACAGATTACATTAATTAATGTCCTAATCCTATTGGCTATACTCTGGATATGAGTGTATATAATACAATATGAGTTATTCTTATTGCATATTTTCTAACAGCGGCTAATCTCTCTTAACAGCCCTGGCTGTGCTCCCCCCATCCCACCCTTCTCCAGAGCTGAATGGCGGGGGCTCCAACTGCTCCATTGGCAGACAGCGCTTCAGTGGCCCTGGAGCAGTCGAAAAAGAGAGAGAGAGAGAGCCCCCTCCCTCCCTCCCTCCCTCCTCTGGGCCCACTCTGCGCTCTATCTTACCGTAACAGAAATCACAGCTGGAGGGGCAGTGCTTCTTCATAAGTCTGCGCTTGCTGTCGCAATAGCCTTTCCGGGCCCAGGCCGGACAGATAAATAAGCGGTCCAAGCATCCTGGGGTGGGAGGGGGAGGGGGAGGGGGGGGTTTGTTTGGAAGAGGAAAAAAGGGAAACATCGCAAGAGTTAAACATCGGTAATTTGAATCTGCAGCTAAAGAATTTGGCACCGCAATGTGCTTTTGCCTCCAGCGGGAACATGGCCTCAGTGAAGTACACTGTCATGATGACTCACAAGTACAGTTTACACACAGTGTTTATTAAGGCCACGTTGGCGTTCAGAGTCGGCTTCTGAATAGTGCTCCCATCTGGTCCTAGTCCCAGCTAGACATATTTGATTGGTGTACTTCAGTGACTAGACCTCAGATACACATGCTGTCTCAGGCTCTTTCAAATGTTTTTAATAATATAATAACCATATTTCATCTCTTGCAAAATGGACGTTGCGAAAGAATGGATGAAGGATAGATTCCTTCCAAACACACTCCCAAAAGGGGAGCGTGCGTGCGTGCGTATTCACGGTCACATCTCCGAGCTGCTGATACTTTTCCCATATGCATGGAGCCCGTTGGCTTTCAGTGAGCAGAAGCCCTGTTTGCGTCTGCAAGACGTACCGTATAGCCGGTGCAAACCCCACACCTCGTCCTGGGTGATCAGCTTGCGCCCTGTCAGGGTTGCGTTCAGGTGCATGATGGCGTTGGGGTTCAAGGAGTGCATGAGTCCCAGGGCATGGCCGATCTCATGCACGGCCACGTGGACCAGGTCAGTCAGCCAAACCCCTGTGCAAAACCAATGCTGTTCGTTCAGTTTATCAACGTTACATCTATCATGCTGGACATGGGTCCCCTGACCATCACCCGCCTGTGAAATACCTCAGAATCGACCGCGTTCTGTTTTGATCGGCGGCAGATAAACACACACACACACGGGGTCAGGTTTACCTTTTTTCCAGCTGTAACGCATGTTTCCCAGAATCCAGTACTCGTCGTCGTCGAAGTGGATCTCCCCAGTGGGAGGGAAGAAGGCGTGGGCCAGCTCTCCGGTGATGCCGTCGAAACAGTGATGCAGGTAGGACTGCAGGCAGTCAGTGTGGTTGACTGGGTAGAACCCTGCAAAACGCAGTGGTGAGGATAGAGAAGTTAAAGCTCAGCAGAATAGATAACCCTGGGTAGAACCCCGCAAACGCAGTGAGAATAGAGAAGGCATAGCTCAGCAGAATAGAGCACGACTCATGGTATAATCAAGTTTGGGTGAGTGAAATTGTACCCATTTTTTCTACGGTCAAAAAGAAACATTAACGGTAGTGATGATGTTGAAAGAAGGGTTAAGAGCGACATAAAGCCCAAGAAATTAAGCCACGGTTTTGCCCACATTTTGAACTGTAAAGGGTTCTTTCTTTAACAATATGTGAAAGTAATCACATATATGATGTATTGATCATGGCCGTAGAAGACAAAAAATGAAATATGATGTTTTGTTTAGCCTTTGCCAGATCACCACCACACTTGATACAAATGTTTTAATGGAATATAAATGATTGTTATTATATTGGCGGCAATAGTCGGTCTAGTCTTACATGCACACATAGACCACAGAATCCACATTTCTGAAATGGCACCCAATATTGCCAAATGTATCAAATGTCCAAATGAAGAACGTTGCAGGAGTCATTATAATCCCATTAAGGCTCCGTGTTGCCATGTTGAGCCAGCCATGGCGCCTGGGAGGGATATACTGGCCTACCTATTTTGATGTCAGCGTCTTGGTCAGCCGGCACCTCTCTGAAGCTGAAGGGAGACACGTCGCTCCATAGGCCAAACGCCTTGTAGAAGCCACGCCGCGTTTCACTGGCATTTATCAAATTGGTCGGAAATGACAGCAATCTGGGCGAAAAAAACGATATTTGAATGTAGTTATCTAAAATCACACATTTATCCTGAACAATAACCAAATGTTTATCTTCACTGTGTTTCTTTCATTATAAGTACGCTTTGGGGAGGTATAAACTCACACCACTTCCAGAAAATGTATGAAGTGTAATCACAACGTAACAGACATATAATCATATAATCTACTCCTCCATTATGCCTTTATATGCTTTATGATTTACCATTATGTAAGAACACATGACAAGCCGCCATGTATACCCAGCTACCAAAAGCAAAGTGACCACAAAGCCAACAGTCCTGTGGTCGATCTAAGAGATTCCTCTGCAAGCTTTACCAAGGTTTTACCCCCGGGCTGTTTATCATCTGCATCTCCCCTGGGATGAGCACAGGTTCAAAGGTCATCACGGACATACTTGTACGTGAGCTTGAACTGGTCCCACTTGAGTTGCTCCGGGGTTAGTGTGTAACGCTTGCTCCGGGACAAATGAAGCACGTGTGAGCGGGCCTCTTTGCGTATCCCGATGAGCAGCACACTGGCGTGAGCTTCTTCCTTGGACAAAGAGAGACGCTTGTTTAACCACCTTTATACTGGGCCTGGGGGGGGTGGACTTTGATGGATGGAGGGTAAACCGTCGGCAGTCTATCTCATTGCACAACTTACATCCGAGGTCGAACAAAGGGAATCTGGAGGCAGTGCACGCAAGAACGCATTAAAAACAACTTTAGTCCTATGTGACAGGAGGATTCAGTTGGATGTTAATCTAAAGCATTACTCAACTTGAGGATCATGTCGGTTGTGCATGAGTTCTTTTTTACTGCGGGCATATAATACACTCATTATCAGTTATTTCAGAACCTGGTTGTCTGTATATCATCCTACTTTAAGCACTTTCATGCAACGGCTTTCCGTCTCGTGGAAAAAAGGAAGCCTAGACAGCAGTAAAAGCACATTCCAAACTTAAGTATGATACTTTTCACAGAAAGGTTATGTCTGTTGCCCCTTTGTGAAGCGGCAAATGGGACTCCAAACAAAAACACCTGGGTTCTATTCTGGTCTTCTGGGTTTTAAAGGATGGCATTCAGGCACCATCCTAAATACACCTGGTCTTTGCAGCTTGTATTGCAATTTGTTCTGGTTTAGCAGAGAAAAAAGTTCAGAAAGAAATATTGGACTATGCATTTTTTCCTCTGAATTTAAATCTCATTAAGTTGTTTTTTTTTTTTTTTTTTTTATTACATAGGGAGTTCATTGAGTTTCTAAATGAAAGCGAGCCATGTTTACCTCTGATACTGGCCCAGGCATTGTGCAGTCAGGCTGAGGAAACACTGCCAATGTATACTGATGCTGGCTTTTTTTTCTACCAGATAAGCATAACTTTTTAACATCTGCCTTGGAATTGGGTTTACATACTTTTCTCCAAAGGATGTTGTCATGTGCAAATACTGTAACTAATACTTCATTATATGCATTGACGTTGTTAGGGGATAATGGGGCTTCATTGACAAGCTGGAAGGAAACAGTGTGCACTAACATCAGACATTCCCAAGGATCCCAGGGGAGTCTAGTCAGATCCACTCAAGATCTAGGGAAGTCTACATTAGAAAGTCTAAACTTATTGAGTCCATAGCTTGCTGGTTGTTGAGGCAAAATGGCTTGAGAGTACAATGATTAAGCCATAATGCCTTTGAAGAAATGGCACAAAGGTCTGAAACACTCAAAATAATACATACATTAGGGACAGTTATTACACTATACTAATATAAAATAAATATATCTCATGAAAAATAAATCGTTATATCATACCTCTAATCTCCAAGAAGGAAATGCGGTGGTTTCTTGCATCCCAGCAAATATAACGCTGAGTAAAGTCACAGCAGTAGCAAATGTCCAGCCGTCTTTCTTTACACTTGTAAGTGTCTGATACACCATCGTTGCGATATCACCACCCAGAAAATCCCTCAACAAATGTAAAAGGTAGACCCTCTATGATGTATATTAACGCTCGTCCATTAATTCCATCCCTTTGTAGCCTCTGCGTGTTGCACGACAAATGCCGAGAAGCAGAGGCGTCCCAGTGTGTAGACTGGGTTCGGACGGTCGTTGCACGCCTAGGACTGCATCAAAGTTTGCAGCTCTGTTTAACTTTAGGCTGCTGCTGCTGCTGCTGCTGCTGCTGCTGCTGTGCGTTTCCTTGCAGTGTCTGGAGGTCTCACGTTACTTCAGTCGGGGCATGGTGTGGTCAAAGTCAAGTTTTAAGTCAAGGCGGACCAAAACGTCTGGAATAAATCTGCGTTATTTTCTTGGCAGATTTGTTTATATTTCATGGTTTAAAATATATATATACATTTGTCTTTTCTTTTTTTGTTTTCATTGATTGATTGATATGATAATTGAATAAGTATTGAAGAAGATTTTATTTTATTTTATTCAATTCGATTTTATTATTTTCTTATGGGCCGATATCCAGGATTTTCAAAGGCTTAGGCCTACTTGAATATCCATCAGGATCAATAGATCTGACTATGCATCTATATTATACTTAAAAAATGGGAGTGGATTAAAATACAAATATTTCAGCAGAGAGTTCTACAGGGATGTAATCATGAATAGTGTTGATGCCGACATGAAACCAATCAATCAACCAATGCGTTTGATAGAGAGTTCTACAATTATTGAACCGTAATCAATAACCTGAAAAAGGAAAGAAAATTCCGTATGTTACGTTTGGTGCGCGTTTACACCTCACTAGGCTCACTAAAATGACCATATGACAAAAAGCAACGACCATAATCATACTTTAGAAAAGGCGGAACCATTGTGCTCCTGGGGAAACGTTTCGCACGACACTTGTTCGAAGT
Organism: Eleginus gracilis; assembly: GCA_025629765.1. Taxonomy (NCBI): domain Eukaryota; kingdom Metazoa; phylum Chordata; class Actinopteri; order Gadiformes; family Gadidae; genus Eleginus; species Eleginus gracilis. The sequence goes on from JAOSLM010000148.1 coordinate 18,772,276, forward strand.
TACCATCGAGGGAGTTGTAGGAAATGGCGTCAGCCTGGTGCAGGGATAACGGTGATCAGGCAGTGAATTACCCTCTAAATTAAAACGTAGTAGCCCGGTTAAATAACCAGGTCCATACCTATGTTTTGATGCGGTCACGGAGGTATGCTTTTGCATATGAAATAGTGGGTCTCGGATCACTGACACAGACGAGGTATGGTCTAGGACGGATGTTTCAGCCCCCTGTCCCCCGGCTGAAGGTTCTCTTGCTACTAGCCGCAAATTAGTTAGTGAAGTGCTAATCCTTTAATCTGAGTAGTCAGCTTTGTTGTTTGACCCACATGAGAAAGACTCCTTTAGTGATTTGACTTTAAATTGTGTTCATGTCGTGTTTTTTAATCAAGATTATTCTTGTTGCATAATTGTACTACTATGATAGTTCGTTGTCTAGGTAGCCAGTCTGCTATTGCTGCATTAGCCACAACATAAGTTGCTATGTAAATAAATAGATGTAGCTGATTTAGCTATTTGCTATTCCACTGCAGTATCGGTATGTAACGATGTTCGTTACTAGTCTTGCATTGTAAACGGCTTGCGCACTTGTATCCATGTTCTTGTCTGCTTGTGTTTAGTTCAACATTACCTCTTTCTTGCTTGTTACAGGAATTGCAGTTGGCATCCCCAACATACGGCTACCCTGGACGGACACCCTTTAAAACAATGGCGAAGGATAACAAACCAAGTAGGGTAGATACATTTGTCTTTGCTGGATCAAATGGTCACAATAGTAAACAGTGGCAAGGGGGGTTGAACGACGTGGTACAAGATCACTACCCTGCCGCCCACCAAATGTCAAGGATGGCCCGGGTGACCTCAGACCTTAGGACCAAGTGTGCTGCCTATGTGCTAGCATTGAGGCCGTGGAGCTTCAGTGCGTCTCTCACGCCCGTGGCCCTTGGCAGTGCTCTGGCATACAAGCTGGAGGGCTCTGTGGACTTGCTGGTTCTGGTCGTGTGTGCGGTGGCTGTGCTGGTGGTCCATGGGGCGGGGAACCTCGTGAACACCTACTATGACTTCTCAAAAGGGATAGATCACAAGAAGAGTGATGACAGGACCCTTGTGGACGAGATCCTCGCCCCACAAGATGTGGTGATGTTTGGAGCGTTGCTATATTCTGTGGGGTGCTTGTGTGCCACCCTCCTCTTTTTTTTATCCACCTTAAGACTTGAGCACCTAGCCCTCATTTATTTTGGTGGACTTTCCAGCTCTTTTTTATATACTGGAGGTGGGTACTAATATGAAGCGCGCAGCATTACATATTTATTTTACATCATCAATGTTTGCACCACCCAAAAAAAATAAATACATATTTCCATCATAAAAGAAACAGAAATCCCAACAGTTTGGTCTTGTGCCTCTTTCCTTCCCCCCCCCCCTTTTAAGGTATCGGCCTCAAGTACGTCGCCCTGGGCGACGTGGTGATCCTGATCACCTTCGGCCCGCTGGCGGTCATGTTCGCCCACGCGGTGCAGGTGGGCTACCTCTCGGTGCTGCCGCTGGTCTACGCCGTGCCACTGGCACTCAACACGGAGGCCATCCTGCACAGCAACAACACAAGAGACATGGACTCTGACAAGCAGGCGGGCATCGTCACGCTGGCCATCCTCATCGGCCCGACGCTGTCCTACGTGCTGTACAACCTGCTGCTCTTTGTGCCCTACGTGGTCTTCTGCGTCCTGGCCACGCACTACAGCATCAGCATGGCCCTGCCCCTGCTCACGCTGCCCATGGCCTTCCCCCTGGAGAAGCAGTTCCGGGGCAGGTGCTACGCCCGGATCCCACAGAAGACCGCTAAGCTCAACCTGCTCATGGGGCTCTTCTATGTGTTCGGGATCATCCTGGCGCCACCGGGGAGTTTGCCCTTATTGTAACTCGGAAAGGATTTCTAATTTTTATATACTTTTTTTTCTTTGTCATTTTTTTAGGCAGAGTAGTTTGTGTGTTTTTTTTTTTTTTGTCGTCTGTGTTTCAATTGCTTTTATTTCAGGAGGCTTTAATCAATTGCTTTATTTTATTGTCTAATTTATACACTTTTAGTGAAGGTACTCAAAGCTACTATCTGTGTTTTTTTGCTTTTTGCTTTATTTTCAGTATTGAAAAGTGCACAGTTGTATGTGTTGACTTAAATGTATTGGTGCCCTTTTCGTACCAATGACTTTCCATCTAAAGACAGACAAGATTCTGTTAGGTCTTTAAGGCAAAATTTAAATATAACAATTTGTATTCCTTACATGGTATGCAATGTTTATTTATTGTGGGAGAGAACTTAAGCAAATGTATTAAATTTATTTTTCTACAAATGCCATGACTCAGCTTCCGTCAAATAAATAATAGCACAGCCAGGATTGCATTCCTTGTCTATTTTGTTCAGGGGAATGCGATTGCATTAGTGGGCTTGTAATTCCACTGTGTAGCTGAATACCTTGCATTGAAACTTTATTAGTGCAATGTATCCAAGCTTTTAAAATGTCAATTCAGCCTGGGCTGTTGCGTTCAAATATGTATAATGACCAACATTGAACTTGATGCAAGATATTTGAATGCGTTAGCCAAGGCTAAGTAAAAGACTTTAACGTTATCCTACAAGAGTGCCTTCGATTTTCGTTGTCCGTGTAGTAATAGCGAAATCCAATCCTATTGAGCGTCTGTTGGTTTAGACCCTGCACGGGAGAATAAACCACAGGATGCTTTTTCAAATGTGACATTTTATTTAGTCTTAAATTGAATTAATGTACATCAAGTATAATGGACTTCCAACAGCTACAGTAAGCCTAATATTGCCACTCTAACAGCAGGGTGCACTATTGGGCAGCGATGAAGCTGAAGAACAACGCATACAGCTTCCCAGTCTTTTCAGTGAACCAAGCCACACACAGGGCTGGGGTAATCTTTTTATTTTAGTGAGTTCCACGAACACAATGCTCCTTTTTCATTCAATTCCAAACTTGGATAAGCTTAAAACATTTACAAAAGGGACACACAACACGCCTTCGGACGTCAGCCACGCTGCAACAAATGACAGCTCGTGCGCGCGTACCTGATCCTGTGGCCGGCCGCGGGCTCGCGCACCTCGCTCTGTCACCCGCGGTGATGTGAGCCAGGGTTGAGTGACGCAATGCATGGGCGTGTTATTATGGCTGTTAGCTAGCCAGCGTACACTGCAATACCCCCTTGGTTTACCAAAGCATTTTTTTATTCCTGAAAAACACCGTCACAGGACTGCCAGCGCTGATGGCAGACGCGGTGATGGAGCGATATTGTGCCTCACGTTAAACCGCGTTTTGCGAGACGGTAAGTCATTTATTCATGAAGGATTACATTTTTTCTGCTAGCAGAAGATGTTTAGGCTAGTAATATTTCTGTATAGCATGTCGCTAGCCAGTGCTCAGAACAAGAACAGACGAGATAGATTTTTATTTTATTTTATGCAGTCGCACCCTCGGCACCCTGCATCAAGTCAAACATTGCATGTTGCTTTGGAAAAATGTGCCAGAGCCATTTGCGTAAATTTTCCTTTCCCTTTATCTCAGAGAGACACATTTTGAGACGTCTGCGCGGTAATACATGCATACATCTGCTCGTAACCCAGACGTGCGAGGACACATCCAATCGAACGATGGTTAAGCTTTGATTACGTTCTCATTATTCAGTACATTGTCAAAGATGCCACTCGTCTGCAGACATAATCTGTACCGACTAACGGATAATAGCATGATATTGTTAAGTGTCACGGATGCTTCAATCGTGCTGGTATGGATCGGAGCGCAGAGGCTTCACATGTAATAGATGTCGAACCTGGGCCATTCTCGGCTTTCTTTGTATGGCAACGCCCCCCCCCCCCCCCCCCCCCCCCCCGCGCCTTACCTTTACGCCTCACCCCCCGC
>JAOSLM010000148.1:18810718-18825856 GCA_025629765.1 Eleginus gracilis
TATATATTCCATGGAATACTTTAGATATATATTTCTATAGTATTCCATGGAATGAGGGCGCCATCTAATGTTGTGGAAACCTAGCAAGCACCGCTGTGAGTCCCGCCCACTGGCGGTGAGTCCCGCCCCCTTGCGGTGAGTCCCGCCCACTGGCGGCCTTCCCTGCGGTGTCCGAGTACTAACGGTTAGTATACTAGGTTAGATTAGGTTAGAAAAAAGTACACCATCAATTTATTATTTTTTATATTCATCAGCTCCGTCTTGCAGAAACTGTCTGCATGCATGTTCCCTCCTCCTGCTGCCGCGGCCACCCATCCGTGCTGAGCGCTCACGGATCAATGATTGAATTGCAGATAGGAACATTTGATGCACAGCAGCATATGCTCCAACGCAACTTTGACTTTTCTTTTTACTCCAGATGGCGAAGCAAGAGGTAATGTTTCTTTGACCACATTGTTGAAATCTCGTGACCACATTCAGTAGTCATGTGGCCTACATTGTTACCGTAGAGCTAATTATATTCATATTATAAAATAAAGATATACTACTGCTGGGATTTTGGTTGGATTTTATAAATATTTACACATAATTGCATCCACTTAAACAACAATGGGCGCGCATAACAACACACAAACACTATATACTCCTGATCTAAACCTTTTCGCTTTAGATTTTCAATTACCTTTTTCAATAACATTTTTCTTATGAATTGTCATCAAAACACTTTCAGATCATCATGGATATCCCCACCCTATTTCACTTTTATGGTTTAGTTCATATCAAATGAACATTTTATTTTGCGCTAAATTGTAATATGTGTCAAACAATCTTCAACAACACAGAATAATCACTGTCGAACAAGAAAATCGGACATAAAAGAACATCTGTTCACAAACACAGTCTCTGTGGAGCTGAGTCCACGTGGTAGTGTATATGTGAATGTGTGATGCAGCCCTTGGGTTTGGGGGAGCTCCTTGTGTTCTTTAGTTGGTTGACCAGTGCTTTGGGACGAAGAACAAAAGAGTGATTTAACTCGTATTCCCTGCAGCCTGGCGTAGCGCCTCCCTGAGGGCAGAAGTAGGTACTCCTCATGTAGAACACGAGAAGAGCCCAGGGCTGTTTACTTAGCTAGTCTGAGGGTGCGCTTAGTTCAGCTCTTTTAGGAATACATTTTAGCACAGGAAGACCCACCACTGTGGAGGGAATCCCCGTCCAGAGCATCCTGGCTTTCAGTTGGAATGAATGGCAGATGAACCCTCCATTTGGATTGGACTGGCCCCTGAACACTGTAATACATCAGTAATATCCCCACGGAAATTCATTGTTTATTCAATATCACCTTTACATTTGATTTCGATTTTTCACGCCACATTTGATAAATTTTGCAAAATATAAAATATTGTTTATACATATATATTATACACAATATTGTCAAAATATTATGTGAAAGTAGGGAGGGGATATTACTGATATGACAGTGTTGTATCCTCGGTACAACTACATACCTCACATACAAATTTAGCTTAAAATCAGATGTCAAGGTGCTATTGTGTTTTGCAATTTGTCAAGGCGAGTATGGAATATCAAACTAAAATCCCAGCGGTAGGAAAAACACATCGGTGCGGATTGACCATAATGAAATTGAAATTCGACGTGGACTCTCGTGGCTACTTTATCTACCTGTAACATTTTGTTTGATCGCCTACAAAGGAAACCCGATGCACATTGCAAGAAGTCCAGGGCATCCCTTTGCTGAAGCCCATGGTCAAGCACTGGGAGAGAATCGAGGCCTTTCAAGCGTTTCCAGAAGACCTACTCATCGTCACATACCCAAAGGCAGGTAGGAAACGTTGAAAAGGCCAGAATTGTTTAAAGATAGGGGTGATCCAAATAAAGCAGCAACCAGCACGGTTGGATGCAAGCAATCGATGAAATTTAAAAGGTGTGGCATGTGGGTCAGGGGGTGGAGCATGTTGGCTGGAAACCAGAAGGTTGCCAGTTCGATCCCCGGCTCCTCCTAGAGTGTTGGAGGTGTCCATGAGCAAGACACCTCAGCCTGACCGCTCCCGATGAGCTGGCTGTCCCCTTTCATGGTTGTCACCGCCGACGGTGTGTGAATGTGTGCGTGAATGTTGTATAGTGCTTTGAGTCGCCCCTGGTTAGAAAAGCACTATATAAATGCAGTCCATGTAATTTCCCTTTATTATAGGTAATATGATACAAATATATTATATAAAAGTGTTATAAGGGCCACCACTATTTATCTCCACAACATACATATACATATCTATACATATATATACAGTACTTGTGTGTACGTTCCAGGTACTACGTGGACGCAGGAGATCGTAGATTTGATTTTGCACGGTGGCGATGCAGAGAAGGCAAGGCGGGCTCCCACTCACATCCGCATGCCCTTCCTGGAGATCAGCTCGCCCAACGCATCTCTACCTGGTTAGTAGCACACAACCAGTCACACCACAGCTAACCCTACTGGTCAGTACCATAAAACCAGTACCACACAACCCGTCACATCACAGCTAACCCTACTCTAGCTGGTCAGTACCACATAACCAGTCACAACACAGCTAACCCTACTGGTCAGCATCACACACAACCAGTTACACCATACATTACCCTACTCCAGCTGGTCACTACTACATAACCACAGGTACATTGCACCCTGTTCCCAAATCAGACCTTAGATCACTTATCTTATGTCCCTTCAGGGATTAGTCAACTCGAGAAGATGGATCCCCCTCGTGTGATCAAGAGTCATCTACCCATCCAGCTGCTGCCTAAGTCCTTCTGGGAGTCAGGAAGCAAGGTGCCACGGCTTCTTATTACTTAACCCATTTTGCTGACATCAGGACACCTCATATAGTGGTCATATTGAGCCATTCGTATTATTTCCCTCAAAATGCATTTCTTCCTTTGCACCAACGCAGTTCAGTCGTGTCATTAGCTCCAGAGAAAACAAACCAAGAGTAGAGAGAAAGATTGTTGGCCTGTCTGCATGTCAATGTACCCAATCATTTACTTGATCGTGTTTGTTTTAGGTTATCTATGTGGCTCGGAATCCCAAAGACAACGTGGTGTCCTATTTTCACTTTGACCGCATGAATATGGTTCAGCCGGAGCCAGGACCATGGTCAGGGTACCTGAAAAAGTTCATGGATGGACAATGTAAGTGCTTTTGGATTGAATATGTGAATACTTGTGCACATGATTGTTATCATGTGTATTTGAAAAAATATTAATCTTGGGCCTGATTTTTCAACAGTAGCTCCTTACTTTAAAAATTTTGACACTGAGGATCAGGTACTGAAAATGTGTGTTTTACCGATCTAGCCAATATCAGAGATCACACAAGCAGAGAAGAGAGAGAATATCCCTCTTCCCCTAACTCTAACCCCATGCTAATGCTATATAATAATACTTAGGAGTGCAATAACTAATGTTTAATAATGGGTGATTAATGTAACCTAATGTAAAGTGTTACAATGTTATAACATGCTTGCTCTCGTGTCAGATGTCAGATTGTTAGCATGTTAAAGGTCCAAGATAACACTCACACATATTTTCTTCTTTCATCAGAACATGCATCCTCTAGTTGTATCCTATATACGTATATATTTGTAATTATACTGATGCTTATGGTGTAAATGTTTGATTGGCTAGTGTGCTGGGGATCCTGGTACGAACATGTCAAAGGTTATTGGAAGGAGAAGGACAAACGGAATATCCTCTATCTTTTCTTCGAAGACATGAAAGAGGTTGGTGGTACTCTACGAAATACAGATAATAAACAACGTTGTAACTGCAGGAAACATAAATTAATGAATCATTCATCATTCATGAATTATTCAGAATTCGTCCTTTCCTTGTTTACATACAAAAATATACAGAATCCTGCCAGGGAGATTCAGCGAATCGCTAAGTTCCTTGGTCACCACTTGTCAGAAGACATTCTCAACAATATTGTGCAATTGACAACGTTTGATGCCATGCGAGAAAACCCAATGGCCAACTACTCCTCAGTGCCAGGGACCATCTTTGACCGAAAGGTGTCCCACTTCTTGAGAAAAGGTAATTAAGCAGGATAGATATAGAAAGAAAGGGCTGATCTATCAATTCAGCTTTGGACGACATATGCCTTTTGTTTTCCCAGGGGAGGTTGGTGACTGGAAGAATCACTTGAGTCCAGAGGAAAACACTGCATTTGAAAAGCATTACGTGGAATCCATGTCTGACAGTGAGATTCCATTCCGTTTTGTGATTTAAAGACCGGAATACTGGGAATGTGATCATTAAAAATATTCAACAATTTTAAAAAGCCTTTTAAACCCCAAAAGTATTTTTTATGGATTGTATTTTCCTTTTGATTATATACTTTCATCATGTCAAAAACATATAGCTCTATGAAGTCAACACAGTGGCAGTATTTTATAACTATATAAAAATAATTATATTTAATATTCTATGCTGATTAAAATATAAGTTTACTATTGTGATTGAATCAGAAATCATGTGTAGGTGGTCTGCTCTTGAAAACCCATTTAAACTAGATTATAAACAACTCTGGTATTATAGCCTAATTGTTGCTCAAATTGTATTAAAACAAGTTTACACAAACCACACTGGGATAGTGTTTGATCTGTAACACATTTTGATTCATATATTTTGTAATCATTGTTTGATGTGCTCTATGAAATTAAAAGGCCTATCTTTTATAAATATATATTTTTTAATTGTAAGGGACAACGATATTGCAAGGGTCAAAAATATATCATGTGGTGCCATAGCAAATAATGATGTCAGTAATTTTGCAACGGTGCTTTTATGACTGGTTTCTTACTGTGTGGTGACCTTTGATACATGATCACAGAACAGGCTCGGGCTAGCTCAATAGCCAACTGGTAATGCTGAACTAATATTCCCTAAATTAAATCTGTTTAACATAACAGCTGAATTGTTGTGCAATCTCTACGCCGATAAAGGCCAATAGATTGTATTTTCTTTTCGACATTGGAAAGACGTCATGTTATCTTTGATATACTGGTTTATACACAAGCTAAACTGGTGGTCGGTTCAGGATGCCAATCCGTTAGATTGTTTACTCCAAGGTAGGTGTGATCCTACGTCTTTTTTGGGGGACTTTGAGACTCTACATGTTGTTTGTTATAGGCCAACGTGTAACCTTTAAAAGTGATCTCGGTTCAACAAAAAATTTACTCATAGGTTTTCACATGGGTATTCACAGGGTATAACCTTCATTTAAAAATGTTAAACATTTATTTCGGGGATTCCTTCCATGACCTCCAGGAGTTATCGGTGCTTGTGGAATCTGGGTCCTGCGGGACATAACGAGGGTGCACCTGTTTCTAGAGGAACAGCGGTGAGGAATTCAAACACATGGGGTTTTGTTGTATATTGCTTTACCAGATGATGATCGTTTTTTTTTATATATATATATTTGTACCTTTATTCTGCATTGTTTGCATTTAAATACACCTATTGCCTGCTTTTCATCTCTTTCACTCACGGCTGTGCAGCCATGACGCCACGGCCGACCTGAAGCGACCGCTCCGACATGACAGCAGAGCTAGAAGCGGCCTGGCCCGGACCCTGCAGTCTGGGGTCCTGGTGCTTCTGCTGACCCTAGTGGGCTCCAGAGTGGCCTCGCTGGTGGTTCTTGAATTCTCTCTACGCGCCATCTCTGCTTGGGTTACCGATGGGCTAGTAAGACACCGGATACACACATTATGAGTTGTTCTAAATCCATTGATAATATAACTTATTTTCGGTGTTGTTTGTTTTAAATCCCCGTTGTCTCCGTGTATCTGCTCCCTCGATTATTAGGAATCTAGGGAATGTCAGCTGGTGCTCGTCCAGTGTCACTTCTCCTTAGGTTGTGCCCTAAGCTGCAGTCTACACTTTTTCCACGAGGGGGCGCCACAGCGTTGGCTTTCTTTGGTGTTGTTGGCAGCGCTCGGGTGGCTCTTATCAAATCAGACGTCCCGGTTGCTGCACCACGTGGAGGCGCTGTACACACTCCACAGCTCGCGAAGCTACTGCGGCGTGTGTATGACCCTGCTGTCCACGGGGGGCTCCCTGCTGCCCATGCTACTACGCAGGACTTTGATCGCCACCTTCTCTGTCGCTGTACTGGCCTCCATATCCATTGTCAACAGACACTTTGCTTCTGCCACTGAGGCGCTGAAGTTTTGGACACCACTGACTATTTGCTACACCTTGTTGGTTGTGTACATGCAAGGTACGACACAGGTTAGGTTGCAACGTTTTGCTGTCTTTATGCCATACACTATTGAATGGCTTAAACTGATGATAGGGGTCGCACCTTTTCTCAAAAAGTCCTAAGTTACCTGAACGGTTTTTGTAGGCTTCTATCGCATCCCTATGTTTAAAAGGAATACATTTGATGAAAACAAGATTAATCTACTCTGGTCCCTTGATTTCACTAGTTTTAGGGGACTTTGTGCGATCGGCCATGTTGATAGCAGCATAATCATGTAAAATTACAACATTTGAACTAGCCTGCACACCCTTTGTTACAAGATTACCCCCTGTTTTACGAGATGTCTCTTGATCGTTTGAACAGATGAACGGAGCCGTGCGCGCGCTGGCCAGCAGCAGCAGCTGCTGAATACGGTGGTCGTGCGTCTTGGGGGTCTATTGGTGCTGATGCTGACTGTCGGTCGCTGGGCAGATGTGGTCCATATCCTAATCTGCTTCCTGGGAGAGGCCGTGTGTCTCATTACCGCCCAGGACCTGCTTGCTACTACGACAACACTTTCGGTCAGTGAACTCAACAGCAGCTACTATGATCCCAGTTTAATAAATATTCCCTGCAAGCTTGCAGTGAACGTTGGACTAAATGTTTCAGACTGTGTCTGTGTTGTGGCTGTATCGGATATCACCACACCATCATAGAGAGCATGTATTTCCTCACCCTCACAGGATCAAGAGGATTTTGAAGACTACGACGAAGAAGAGATCCAACAAAAAGAAACCAAGACACGCCTACAATTATCAAAACATACAGGGGAATAAATATCATGCAGTGGGATTAAGCTATATTTGAATAGCCTACGTTTGTGATATTAAGGCCTAGGTGGAATTACGTCTGCTTCCCAAAATAGGCCTATTGATTTAAGGCTGTAACCAAATAATGAAATAGCCCACAAAGGTTATTTAAGTATCCCCCCCCCATAACTGGTTCTATAGTTTAGTTAGTTTAGTTCAATTTAATATAGGCGTACTAGTGTTGGTTTGCTATTGCCCATTTGTAAATGATGAGCACAATTCTCGGATGCTATAGGAGGTAGGCCTGAGCCACGCATAGCACCGCGTGTGCTATAATCAGTTTTATACTGAACATGATCAAACTGCTCAAAATGGTCAAATGGCTGACATAGCCTACTGCTTCTAAAGTTGCACAAAATGGCGTTTAAAGAGTCTAAATTCGTATTTATGTGCGGCGTTCACACTTGCAAACGCGAATTCTAGCTGGATAGCGGCTTACTAAATTGGACGATACAGGACGATACAAAAGAACCCCATTGAATGAGCTCTTAAACTCAAAGTGTGGTTATGATTTTCCCTCTTGTGCGGTCTTGTAAAGGGAAAATAGGTATGCATACTGCTCGAGCACATTTTACATTGAAATATCCAGCTCACATCATCCCCATTGGACGCGCGGTTTTGTGCCCATTTTATATTTATTGAATTCAGGGAATTTACAGAGGCTGTCTCTCCGACGTTTTTTTATGCATTCCGTCCTTATTCCATGTCAACAGGCGTGTGAAATTAGGCACAGGTCCGAATCCCTTGGTAATCCAGGGGGTCTTTCGGAGACATATTCAGATTGTCAAGCAATTCCACACGTTGCCATTGACTGTAAGAAATTGTACTATCCACGAGACAGTGTAGAAAGTAGACTTCCTAGTTCCCCATCAAAAAGGCTTTCGACGGAGATGTTTTTTTCCCAAACAATGCTCGAATGTCGTAAAGATGGGAAATTAAACAGCATGAAGCTTGCTGCCTCTCTGCCAACTACACCAGAAGTGTTTTCTAGACTCCTCTTCTGCCTTTATAACCACTCCTTTTCGCATGCGCGCTCTTGCATTTTGAGATCATTTTACCGCATGGTTACGCGTGCGCAGACGCACTAAGCCATACGTCATTAAAAATATCCATAATCTCTGTATCGCTGATCATTTCTCGACTTCCCACCATAGGACCCTTCTCCAGTAGCCTACACATATTAGATATAGAGGTCTGCAGTGTTGTGCAGCGTGCTGTATCATGGACCAACCCCTGACTGATTTAACATATAGGCCTAACCCTATTCAGAATTATATAGGAGGCTTCTCATTGCTTTATATGCCTTGAGCATATAGGAGTTATGTAATTGGTAGGCCTAGAACCTTCTGCTATTGGTGATGATTATTCCTTTCCTTTTATGATAAATGAAAGCTTCCCAGACGAGTTACCTTGAACAGCGCGCATGCGCAAAGAGACCGCGGAGCTCTGTTGCAAAAGGTTCTCACACAATGCCACGCGTGCGCGGTGTGCTTCGCATTACGAACAGAATTGCTGCATCTTTTCAGGCAGCTACTAGCAGTCTTTTTACGACCAAAGGTCGCACGGAGTCAGGGACGCGCCTAGTCACGGGAACAGTGAAGAGCGCGTTCACGACATGCCAGATCGCGCTTTCACAGTGTTGAGTATCAAACAGCGTGAGGGGGTCGAGCCTTATGGTTGCACTGGGTCAGGACGGCCGGAGGATTCTGTTGCGTTTATTTTGCAAATATGTTATTTCCCCCTGGAGGTAATTGACCGAGCAAACTCATGTGTATGATCGGGGACCAGGAATACACACTATGGTCCGGGAAACACGACATTTATGGGTTGGAAATTTACCCGAAAATGTACGAGAAGAGAAAATCATTGAACACTTTAAGCGGTGAGTATTGACTGATGTGCGATGTACGTGCAGATCTAACAATAGGTGCTCCATCACATGTCCACCACCCCATCACATTTATGGGAATCTGAGAAAACCATAGTGTAAGTTAGTTTAATCGAGATGCCATTCAGCGCTTTTACTGTCAGTTCTTACTAAGGAATATCAATACCTGCATCTGGCTGGACTCAAATGGCTGGCTGTCTTCAATTCCAAGATAACCCTTTCTTTGCACGTAACTTGTTGGTCATAAGGTAACGGCACGCAACACAGCATCTTCCCTGCCATCTATCACTTGGTAAAGGATGACTAGATGCCCACTTTCAGTGTAAATAAAGTCCTCAATAAATGACAGGATGATTTTGGCGACCGATAGCTCTGCTTTGAAAAACATTTTTCATCACTACTGAAGGCATATTGTTCTGGGAGCATCTGTTACTGCGAGTTTTGAAACCAGTGTTTTGCCCCTTCGTCATGCGGATTTATCATTTCCAGTCATGTCTTTATTTTAACATGTGCACTTAGGACCACACTGGCTTTAATGAACGTGATTGTATGCACAAGAGAGATTATTCAATGGTCTCAAGAACCACTCATTATTTAATTATATGCCACGATGCTGCTTCCCGATGTAAAATGTGGCATATCGGAGTTTTTCCTTTTTTCCTTAAACGTGCAATGCGGTTTAGGTGAACATCGCATATTTTCAGCTCATGCAATGTGCAAAATAAATACATATTACTGGAAAGACTGAGCTTGTCCCATTGCCCACTTACATTTTTTCCTCTCCGTTATTCTTGAACCGTGGATTCCTCACCGTGCAGCCTAAGAGATCGTAGCACATCGTCAATATCAGGAGATTAATCATTTAATCACTATTTGTATTATTTGAAATATTTCAAATGTGTCGAATGAGGCATGGCATGGCATTGCAATTACAATAATGCGTTATTTTTGGGGGGCTTTGTACAACAAAAGGAAATATAACCATTAAATCGTGGGTCTAGGACCAGCACCGGTTCTCAGTGCAAGAAGCTGGAAGTGGCTTCGCTATCATAGAAAACAACCAACATATGGAGACGTGCACGGCCCTAAACAGACTTGCAAATAACATGATCATTTCCAATTTTTATATCATGCTTGGTGTCAGACACGCTCTCCCATCCAACGTGAATCAAACGGGGGTCTATCCAACCAAAATATTTGAAAAAAACAAGACTTCCACATCAAAAAACAACGCAATGGTTAAGCAGTGAAATTAGCCATTCTCCGTCTATCTGTGTGCCTACGTTGTACCGGAGCTCGGGGGATGTCTAGACATGAATATATTAAGAGCGTCGCTGTACCGCGCAACCTGCTCAACGTTTGATCCCGCACTACCTCCATCTATATCACAGCGTGCCGTCAACTAAAAAACACCTAATTGTCGCCAGTGATTCTTATTTCAATATAGTCGAGCCGTGGGAAACGTCAGGGAGACTCGAAGGCGTTCTGGGCAGCACGTTCAGTCATTCTCCATTGGCCACAATGTAAGGAGAGGTTATCGGAGTATGCAGGTGCATGACAGTCCAATGTGTGATAGAAGTCATTGAAGATGGGGGACGGCAGAATGAGTAAGCAGTGTGAACAGCTTTCTAAAATGGCGTCGGAGGCTATTCAATGTGGGAACTGGCATACAATATATTTATGGTTAGGTTCTCCTCTAGGGTAGGACCACCTCTCGTATTGAAACGCGATGTGCGTTCCTTTTTTTTCCTGCCACTGTCATTAAGCAACAGTATCATTCAATTTGCACTGAAAATAAACAAAAATAACAGGTTATCCAATTAATATGTTCATGACCAATTAACTGCCGATTTAGAGCGTTATATCTTCTATATATTTTTTTTACATTTCTAAATAAATGGAAGAATCGTGGATAGGCAAATATGCCTACAAGGTTTACCATATCATGCATGTGGTAAAACGACTTATAGTCTACAGGCTAAGCCTACATTATGTTATTAATGCCTATTGATAATATATGATGCATATTCAATCTAAGTGTCTACGATTTTATTTAATAAAATACATTTTCCTGAATTGCACTCAAACATATTAACCTATAACATTCTGCATTATTAATCTGCTCGAATGGATGGCATTGAAAAATATTAGATCTTTAGAGTAAAATACCTTTGTAGGAATCTGAGCATATTACAAATGTGGGCATCTCTCTATGCTCCAATTCATTTCTTAGATATGGACGCGTGGAGAGTGTCAAGGTCCTTCCCAAACGGGGGTCCGAGGGGGGAGTGGCAGCCTTTGTGGATTTCGTGGACATCAAAAGTGCCCAGAAGGCGCACAACGCCGTCAACAAGATGGGCGACAGAGACCTGCGGACGGATTACAATGAGCCCGGCACGATCCCGAGCGCCGCGAGAGGACTGGACGATAGCCTGTCCCTAGGGTCTCGTGCCCGGGATGTATCAGGGTTCACCAGGGCAACCGGGGGGCAGATGTATGTGCCCCCCGGCTCACTCCACAACAGGGACGGACGCTATGAACGGAGACTAGACGGGTAAGTGGACAACGTTTCTCTGAAGGCAAGAGGAACTTGTTTTTTTTTTAAATTGCGACCCACCCACCACAGAGCATCTTTTCCATCTATTCATTTACTTGTTTTGGGGGGGGGGGGTTCAGAAGGAGTGAGGTTATGATTCTCTAGGGAGCACCTCTAAAAAAAATTCCCAGGGTGTTTTGGATTCCGTCGGTCTTGCGGTTCATGAGGTGTTGACACTAGGACACCCTGTGAAAGTGAAAGCATAGTTGATGGCTTGGCAGATGCATACATTGGTTTTGATTGAATGAGTGGTAAATGACGTATGGTTTGAGGTTATCTTTGGATCTTTTAATTGAGTGATTGTGTGAGGCAATGAGTTGGCGTGGACAAAATCCATGAGCTGTCCATCCACCTTTCCTGGGACCACCTCATCTGGAGTAACCATACCCTGACCAATGGATTCATATAAAATCTCTTGTACGTCTGAGCAACAAAACAACCGAGAATACACAAAGTGTGCTATTGTTTGGATGAGTCAAATTGGATTTTCCAAAATATTTGCCACCTTTCCTGGTGGTACGAAATCCTTTCTCGGTTTGGAGTGATGCGGATAACCTATCCAGGATATGTATTCTCCGTCACGGATTAACACTGATCAGATGCCCAAGGATGTTAAATGATTCAGAAACTCATGGTTGAGCATCTTTCCATCTCTTTCATTTTTTGTTTTGGATTATGTCTTACTGCAGTACACCAATGAATGGACAGATGCATTGGGTCCAGTTCAGACAAAAGGAAATAGGAGCAGAATGTTTCCCTCCTTTTTTCGATTTCTGCCTTCCTCTGTTGTTTTTTTCTAAATTGTCCAATGAAAAAGTCAACGACTGTTGCTGTGGATCAATGTGAACCATTGTTGGAACATACAAACAGATGGAAGTAATGGACTTCAAGGAGTTCTAACAGTGCCAATGGAGATTACCTTGCCTATCGCCAAAGGATTACTGCACACACCTTCTCAATGTGGACCTCCATAGACACGGGATGTAACTTCCTCCAACCCCAGAAATATTTGAACAGTATTCAAAAGTCAGCAAGGTTTCTTGGTTCCAGCCATTTGGAGAGACATCATCTATTGGTTACCAAACATCACTGAACCATTTGCCTTCTGGTTGGATGATTACTTTTCTGAATATGTTGATGCAAGTTCTGGATTACGAGCTGGAAGTCATCTTTTTTTTGGTCGATTTTTCCTTGTGATCTAATTGGAATTTGCAGGACTTTAACAAAATGAAGATGAAAGACTTACAATTTCTCTGAAGATGCAAAAGAAGAGCCTTTGAAACCTTGGCAGTTAAATATGTATGGACACTCACTATATTTAATATTTATTATGTTCATTTTAGTTTTTTCTCAGTGGAAGTACAATCTGCAAATGTTTTTTTCCTCCTATCAGATATCGCGATGGACAAGTTCATGCCCAACTATATCAATTGAACTATTTATTTTATTTTTCAAGAAGAATAATGAACTGTGGCACATTTTTGTTCGCCGGCGGAATCCACTATGACACGGATTACATTTTCCAACTGATGACTTTTTGCCTCTTTTTTTGTCTACACTCCTCAACCTACCCCTCATTTTGCTCACTATATTCTATCTCCTTAGATTATATTTGGAGTAATAGTCCAAGTTGCTCCTCTCCCAAAAGGTTGGTATGTCCTGCCCGGTGTATTATAGCTGTTCTTTCTAACATCCTCCATTCTCCCAACTAACTAAATGAGTAATTGGAGAAATTCTGTATTTCTGCCTGTGGGAAGTTTCTTGGTTTCTTCCTTGGATAGCTTTCTATTCAGCTTCTCTCGCTCCCTGTGCCTAACCTGTTCTGCCCATTTCCACACCCCTTCTTGGGTATTTTTTCACCCTGTGATCAAAGTGAAACACTGTCACATTTGATCAACAGGGTGGCTTGCCATATCCGTGGATGTGCAACCTTTAATATCATGCAGCCTATTTTGAAGAAGAGAATGTAATTTCTTATAGGACTCAATTATTTGCTCTCATTTGGTTATCATTTGGTTACGCTAGTCAAGATAAGCTGTGGAAATAAAAATCATATTATATTTTAATGTGCTGTTGCTATCTTAGTTGTTATCGTGACGGTTTGATTATCAGACAGACTTCAATCTCTATGTTAATATAGGAAAATGTTACACATTCATTTCATAGGCAATCAAATGAAAATATCTGATAAATCGTTAGAGTAAGGGTCTATGGATTGCTACACAGCCCAAAAATACTGGCTGACTAATAATAAAACAAGACAAAAACACAATTATACTACTCATGACATAATACATTTTGAGAGACCAACATTTGATAAAAAGAAAGGAAATCATGAATAATGTAACACTGTGTGCTTTGGAAATAAAAATTAAGGGAATCTGCAAGAATTTGCATTTCTGAGAGCATCTAGAGGTCAAAATAATCCATCAACCTCATACCTGGAACACACATTTAAATACAATAAGAGAAAATTAAGTTACCCTCCAACCACATGGGGCGTGCATAGAAATACAATCCCTCCATCACCTATACACCTACAAAATAATGCAGAATAAGGCCACGAAAACAATTTGTCATGGTCAAGTGTTCCAACTGCTTTGAGCAGCAATATGTTTCTGTGCAACAATTTTAGTACAGCACATTTTCCCTGTTTACATGAGCATTTGAAAAACGGTTTCGAGATTGCGATGCAAACAGGGCTGTATTCTGATGTAGAAAAACATTGTCAAAACCAACTCCGGCGGTATTGTACACTATATTCAATCTAGACTGACGAAAGATAGGCTCTAATCAAGACAGACTCTCCCTCAGCAGTGGTTTCTGCACCCATTCTCTGAAATTGTGCAGACCTTGGATGTGGTCAAAACCGGAAACCTGTTAAGAGTGCATCTGCATGTCAAGCAGGGATTTCTTAGAATCTGCTACTGCGTCTATACAGGTGGAGGCGGCTGTGAATGTCTTGTGCCCTTTGTGCAAATTCATATTTTAATCTAGTATTGTGATTTCTTTGTGCTAGCTTGCGTTTTTTGTTTTGTTTAACATATGGCCATCGCTTTGGGGTTTGGGTTCTACAGGCCCATCTGTGTTTTGTATATGAAAGTGGCTGAACAAATCACAACATAGTTGATGCAAATCAACTATAGGCAAATACAGTATGCCGTTTTATATTTGTCAACCTGAAGATGGTACTACCTAAATATTGTAAATAAGTATTGCAAATAATCCTGATACTCCATACATCTATTTTCTTTCCACCGCCCCTACTTTGTGTCCCACCTAGCATCCCCATGTCTGTAACCAATCGTCTCCTCCCGTTCCTCTCCTCCTGACGAGGCTTGCAGCCATTCTAGCACGGCCACTGTAAATAATTATAACTGTATCAGATGTTAAGTAAAACATTTTTAGGAAAAGAGGTAGCTCAATTGTTTAATTTGTGCATTTATGTGCCATACATTCTTGGGTTTAAATAAGCATTTACTTCACTTTCAGAACTACAAGTTTTTACCTTTGCAATTCAGGAACAACATAAGCTTGGAAACTTGGA
>JAOSLM010000148.1:18825956-18844475 GCA_025629765.1 Eleginus gracilis
CGATGAATCGTTTCAGCTCTAGTCCAGACTCTCTGTGCAAATGAAATGAAGTACGAGAGTCTGGTAGGACCAGGCTAAGTGTTAACATGTTCTCTGTTTAGAGGTTCAGCAACCACAGAAGAGGATTTATAAAGAGGTGATTACGTTAAGAAATCAACACCATTTCTAAAGTTTTCATATCGGCAAATACCAAATATTTGAAATCGGCCAACCGATATATTAGCTCAGGCTCCAGTTTTTGATGCACGGTTGTAAATTGTTTCACAGTTTAATGAACAGTTGTGTTAATTGGTTAAAGGTGGAATAACATTTTCCACCACTAGGTCGTCGGGTCGGGAATTGGCAGGGACCTTGATTTTTGAGTGCCAATACGATGTGTATTGGAATTCTGTAAACCTTGCAATACTAATTTTCCATTTCTTTGTGCTAGTTTAGCTTTTTTGTTTTGTTTAACATATGGGTATCACGTTGGGGTTTGGGTTCTACAGGCCCATCTGTGTTTTGGAAAAGTGGCTGAACAAATCACAACATGGTTGATGCAAATCAACTATAGGCAAATACAGTAGGCCGGTACCATTTACATTTTTCCACTAATATTACATTGATATGACACATACCCATTATTTTAGAAAAATCTTTTTTTATTTTTTTTAAACTGAAGATAGTACAAGTATTGCAGATGCAAAGAATCCTGATACTCCATACATCTATTTTCTTTCCACCGCCCCTACTTTGCGTCACACCTAGCATCCCCATGTGTGTATACAACCGTCATTTGTGTTATCGTAAAATAATATTTATTTTACCCACATAACTTTTCTGTTCTGTTGGTGCGAACTAAAAGACCCAATAAGCTCGAAATGTCACCCAATTGCGAGAACATAAAGACATGTTACAATCTATCACACAATGGTCACTGTGCAGTTTGTTTAGAACCTGACCGATGCTGGATGTTAGGGGTCGATATTAGTGTTTGCTCTTACCTTCCAGCAATGCTTCGAGCCACAGAAACATTGCATTAAAACCATGAGCTAAAGGAACCAATTACGTGTATGGGGAGGAGCTACTAACCTTCACACAGAACATGAAGTAAAACTGTTTGTGTTGGTGAGTGTTAACATGGATGTGCTCTGTTTAGAGGTTCAGCAACCACAATAGAGGATTTATAAAGAGGTGATTACGTGAATAAATCAACACCATTTCTAAAGTTTTCATATGGGGGACATATCGGGGAAATACCGTCAGGCTCTAGTTTAGATGCCTGACCCAGAAACCATAACCTGTGGCAGGTTTACGGGCGAGCAGGAACAACACAGTTCTATTCCTTTATTTTACAATGTAAAGGTCGGTAGTTTACACTAGGAGCCACAATGAACTATAGTGCACATGCAATTTCCAACCCTACTTTGTGTGTTAATCTAACAACGAACTTCTCGAGGGGAAGGCTTCTCAGTGTGCACAGACGGGATTAAACAATCCATAGCAAAAGTGTTTTTCAAAATTTAAATGGCAGCTGCAACATTTACAATTTCCTAGCAAGTGTTGTGTGGTCGTCGCTCAAGGTCTACGTATATCAAACACAAAATGGTTATAACCATGCTAGAACACCTTTTAGCTACGTTAATAGTTGTGCTCGTAAGCTTTTTAGGTGGCTTTGGTGCTCGGCATCTAGGAAAAGCAAGTCCACTGACAACTAGCCTAGCAGATGTTGCTTATCTATCCAAAAATAAAAATACTACAAAGTAGAATTACAATGAAATTACGCGTTTAACTCAATTGCTTTTAACTCTTCCTAAATTCCAATATAATATATTATTTACAACATTTACAAAATTCTGCCTCTGAAATTTGAAAAGAAAGTTGTCCTTTTACCTTGTCAGTTCTTTAAATCAACTTTGGCAGACATATCGGTAACATCAATGTGCCAGGAAGTGTAATGCATATTGTCTTTTCCATTCCTTTCCCTGTGTCTCAGAACCGGCGAGAGTCGCGAGCGAGCGTACGATCACGGTACCTACGGACACCACGACCGCGCCGGCAGCGGCAGCTTTGAGCGCCAGCGGCACTACGAAGCGGACTATTATCGCGACGCCAGGGACAGAACTCTGGGCACGAGTGGTGCGAGTGGATCCTTAACCCCTAGTGGAAGCGTCGCCTCTGCCTCAGCGGGCAGTGGCGGCGGCGTTGGCGGGGCTATCGTTAGCTGCGTGGCCGGTAGTAGCGGCGGGGCCGGCGGAGCAGCGGGCGCCGCGGTCGGTAGCGGGGGACCCACGTCGAGCGTCATCGGCTTCTACCGCGCCCACAGCCGGAGCCCCTGCCGCTTCGAGACGCCCGAGCCGCGCTACGAGTCCGGCCGCGCCCGGGAGTCGTTTACGCTGGCCAGCGTCGTCCACCGGGACCTTTACCGGGACGACAGGGGGCGCCATGCCGAGCGCACTTACCGCCAGAGCCGCAGCAGGTCCCGCTCCGCGCATTCCCGGAACCCGTCTCCTGGGAGGTTGGCGGGCCAGACGGCCGGTCTGGCGGGGCAGACGGCCGTTCTGGCGGGGCAGACTGTGGGCTCCCGGAGTCGCTCGTCCAGCTCCGACTCCCTGAGCAGCACCAGCAGCAGCACCAGTGGCAGGTGAGCCGACTCAAAAACGTTTATTGCCGTTGGATGTCCTGCTGGCACCATATGTCGTGTTCTGATGTTACAATATAGACGTCATTCTTCTTGATTGTTTAGAATGTCTTTTTTATCCTCCTGTTTCAATTGGATTATGCACTGATCTTATTGTATTATACCATTTAGTACACAAATATTAGCAGTTTGGTGGAAAACAATTGACTACTGAAGGTTGATTTACATGTCAAATAGACCAAAATAAATGTGTGCGAAGAAGAGGAAAAAAGATAGAAGCAGGTCTGCATAATTCTGACTTAAAATTACAATCCCCACTCTTCCTATTTCGCAATGCTTAAATGTCAATCCACTTTTTGGTCACAAATCTGATTAATATGTCCAGTGAACCATTCAAGTTAACCTCATAAAGAACTGTAATTATATTTCTCTCTGTACTGACTGGCGTGGCTGTTTGGTTTTATGTGCTATTTATATACCAGTCGGCTTGGTGGCCAGTGAATGCTGTTTGTCCAATCAAATCATCTTCCCAAATGTAATAATGGGAACCAAACTTCAGTGCACTACAAACCGATGTATCCCTGCAAAAGCTTTCCTATCAACCATTGCGATATGCACTTCTGCAAAGTGAGCTATGTGTGTTTTTAATTGAGATTGTGTCTTGAATAAGTGAGCATAATGTGATGACAAGGAAAGGCATTGTTTTTTGTCAGGATGCCATCATCATGGTGTGATAGACGGCTTTGTGGAAGATCCTAGTCCTCAGAGACTGCATGCAGCTGCAGCTGGGTGATGGTTGCACCTGCTGTAGTAGAAGAGACGATCAATGTTTCAGTTATCAAATTATACAAATTGTATTCATCTGGTATGAAAACATACCAGATGAATATTCATCACACTTCAAAAAAGAACAACACCCCCCAAAAAAAAAAAAAATCTGGCCTACAATGAGTGAATTACATTTTATCGCTGAGATCTGCTTCAGAAATTGTCGCCACGGTTTTTCGCTTCAGTATCTTTTGTTGTGTCTGGTGCCCCGTGTGGTGGGGTCAGGTAGCGCAGCGAGGGACATTTCGAGGGACTGGTGTATTTTCTCACTTGCCTACCTCTGTTTGTGGATAATGGCTCCCCCCCCCCCATCCCCCTCCTCTCGGAGATCCAGTTGGAACTGGAAATTGCTGGCCACTGCTGGCTCCCTGCCCGCCCCGATAGGCCAGGTTTCGTCAGCAGCACTTCCGGGAGTGTCAGGAGAGGAGAGGAGAGGAGAGGAGAAGAGGGGAGAAGAAAACAAAAGGGGAATGTGCCTTGAACAGCAAGCAGGGTCTGAGGATTGACGGGGTTCTGTGTTAAAATGGACGCAAGCACGACCCCAACTGAATTTCCCACTGATGGATTGATTATAAAGCCCTCTCTTAATACTGTTCACATTACCTTAATATGGGATTATTATAGATTAATTTATACAAGGTTTTTATAAATATACAAGGTTATATACATTTGATTTTATAGATCTATTTAAAAAAAAATTTATAATAAAAAAAAAATATATATATATACATATACATGGATCAAATCTCTTTCTCCTCTTTGCCGTCGACCATAATGGCACTCTTTCTCCCTAGGTATCGCCAATAATCAAATTATTTATTCATAGTGGTTCCGCCCCATCTTTTCCCACCTGATTTGTGAATCCGTTTTTTTCCTCCAAAGGGACTTGGCTTTCACAATGCTGTTTTTGTGTGTACCGTGCCAACGTATGGAAACTGAGCCGCCGATGTAAACACTAAAACCCTACACCTCTGCACAGTGCTCCTCTCTTAGTCAATGCTGTGTGTGTGTGTGTGTGTGCTCCCAGTGACTCCAGCACCAGCTCCAGTGACGACTCCCCCGCACGCTCTGTGCAGTCTGCTGCGGTTCCCGCCCCTTCCGCCCTCGCTCTGTCCTCCCTCGACAAGGATGAACCGCGCAAAAGCTTCGGCATCAAGGTCCAAAATCTTCCCGTGCGCTCTACAGGTCAGTGTCGCACTCTCTGTCTGAGCAAGAGGTGCCCCCGCAGGAGTGCTTGCGGATCACATCATCTGCAGACATTTATGTTTGATGCATTGTTCGGCCCCTTTATTTATCAAATTGGTTGTCTTTTCTTTTTTTTCTCTCACAGATACGAGTCTAAAGGATGGTCTGTTCCATGAATTTAAAAAGCATGGGAAGGTTACCTCCGTGCAGATCCACGGGGCCTCCGAGGAGCGATACGGACTCGTGTTTTTCCGCCAACAAGAAGACCAGGAGAAGGCCCAGGTGGCGTCGAAAGGGAAGCTGTTTTTTGGAATGCAAATCGAGGTCGTAGCCTGGAACGGCCCTGGTGAGTCATGGCTAGGTTTTGAAAATGCATTGTTACGGGATCGCTCGTTGGAGAACCATTAGAAGTTCATAATGAAGATTTCGGTCTTTTTTCAGAGACGGAAAGCGAGAATGAGTTCCGCCCATTGGACGAGAGGATAGATGAGTTCCACCCTAAAGCCACTCGAACATTATTCATTGGGAACCTGGAGAAGACCACCAGCTACCATGATCTGCTCAACATCTTTCAACGCTTTGGAGAAATTGTTGTATGTTGACAACATTATTTGTTTGGCAACTTTTATCATTTATCAACATTCAATTATAAAAAATTATTCTGAGGTTCACGTGGAGTATAGTAAATGTCCTGGTTATTTTCTTTCTGAAGGATATTGACATCAAGAAGGTGAATGGAGCCCCCCAGTATGCTTTTCTACAGTACTGCGACATCGCCAGTGTCTGTAAGGCCATCAAGAAAATGGATGGGGAATATCTTGGCAGCAATCGTCTAAAGGTAAACATCTTTTCCATTTTCCATTACAATTATATATTTGCTTTTAATTGAGTAGTTTTTTTTTTTATTTGCCAAATAAAATGTGTGATCTCTCTTTCAATGCAACTTTTAGCTGGGCTTTGGAAAGAGTATGCCTACGACCTGTGTTTGGCTGGATGGATTGGCATCAAACACCACAGAACAGTTTCTCACCCGCCATTTCTGCCGCTATGGACACGTTGCCAAGGTAAAGGTCTTTGTGTTAACTTTATCGCACCCCTTTGAGATTGCCTTTCATCAAGGAACCATGTGACCCGGTTTCCTTCTTCTCTAGGTTGTATTCGACAGGATGAAAGGGATGGCCTTAATTCTGTACAACAACATTGAATACGCGCAGGCTGCAGTTAAAGAGGCCAAGGGATGGAAGATAGGGGGCAATAAGGTCAAGGTGAGTCAAACCATGTTGTATTTCTGTGAAATTATGCTACTACCAATACTTTGTTCATATTCCAAATGAGAGTCGATTATAATTCAATTGTATACATCTTATATATACCTATGTTTCTGCTGATTCAATTTTTTTATGTATGGTCAATAATATTTTTGTTTTATTTCAGGTGGACTTTGCCAATCAGGAGAGTCAGATGGCATTTTATCGTTCGATGCAGTCCTCTGGCCAGGACATCAGGGATTTCTATGATCTCTTAACCGATCGAAGGTTTGCAGGCTTTTTATTTGACCACCGCTCAATCTACCTTGATGATGTATTATTGTTTCTGACATAGTCATTCATCTTTAATTCTGGCTTTTTATTTTCTCCCAGGGATGAGCGACGAAGTCAATATGAGTTTTCGGCCGAGCGAACATACTATGACAACGTACGAACTTCGGCCACGTACACCGAAGATCCAAGACGCAAATACCCGACCCGAAGTCGGGAGTTCTACGGTGAATGGGATCCATATCAAGGAGACTACTACGATCCACAATACTTTGAAGACCCACGGGAATACAGAGAGTACAGAGCAGACCCCTACGAGCAGGACATCCGCAAATACAGCTACCTGCAGCGGGAACGTGAACGGGAGAGGGAGCGCTTTGAAACCGACCGCGGACGCGACCACGGTAGAAGGACTATTGAACGCAGTCAAAGCCCTGCTCATATTCCTCCCCACCGCCCCGCTAGCCCAACGGCATCACCTTCCCTTTCAGAGAGGATCCAGAGTGACTCTGACCGCAGGCTGTGCTGTCGGTCGTCTGAAAGGAGTGGAAGCTGTAGTTCAGTCTCCCCACCCAGATTTGAGAAACCCGACAAGACACACGCTGAAAGATACAACAAGCTTGATAAGCTTGAGAAAGATCGTCCGTTTGACGTTGAACGGGGAAACGTCAGCGACAAGGAGAAGCGGGTAGGACGAAAAGACAAAGTCGATAAGCAAATGCTGAAGAAGCTCAAAGCCTCTTCACCTAATTCCCAAGAGGTTGAACCTGAAGTCGAAAGAGACGTTTGCCCTGTGGCAGCATTTCAAAGTAAAAGTATAAAGACGCAAAAGGAAGCCTCTGGGAAGGTAAAGGTGGATATTTTGCCGTGTGTTGTACAATTAACCCGGGTCAAAGAAAAAGAAAGTAAAGAAGGTAAAATAATTGGCCCTACGGCCCCAGAGAAAAGACGACCAAAGGGGGAAAGCGACAGTCATCCGTTGGCATCTCCTTCAGAAGAGCAGAGAAGTCCCCCATGTACCACAGAGTTCTCAAAGGGGGATATTCCCAAGCTTGGAAAAGTAGAAAAAAAGACTTTGTCTAGCGTGGTAGATGTTGTCGAGAAAGATGCCAAATTAAAGACAAAGAAACATGGTAAATCTGAAGCCGGATTTGATGTCCTATCTGTGGATATTGACCGTTTAGCGGCTAGGAAAAGGCGTTTTGAAGACTCAGTTGGGAAACCCAACCGACAAAAAAGACATGGCGAGAAGGAAGACAGCAGACAGGAACTTTGTCTAGTAGGAGACGCTTCCCAGGAGCTGATTGATGAGAAGAGCCTTGTCTTAAAAAGGATCCATAAAAGGGAGCACAGCAAAGACTATTGTGACAGAGTCGTTTCTGTTTACAGTCCAAAAGATAGAAAAGACTCTGAAACTAACTCCATTGGCCTCACCCTGGAGCTGCAATCACGACTAGGAAGCCTTAATGAATATTCCATGGATTCATTGGAAACGTCATATGTTCAAATGGAATGTGGGTTATCCAAAGGACAAAGTAGCTCCATTTTAACAAAGTTGTTTGATGATAGCAATTCTGATGCAGAATTCAAAGAACAGAAACCGTGTTCATTAGAAACTGCAGACAGCATAGTGCAGAACGAAGAAACGACTGAATGCAACAAAGACCTTGTTTCACACTTTGAACAGATGAAAAGGTGCAAAAAGCAAACAGAACCGAGTAGCTGGCTTGACCCAAAGGTTGTTAAGCCTGACATATTTGCAAAACCTCATGAGGCTTATGATTTTGAAAAGGATTGTATGCCGTGTGATCTCAGAAGATCAGATTTGAATGAAGGCAGTGAAACATCTTCAAAACGCAAGAAACTGGAGCAATCTGACACCGAGGTCTTCTCACCAGAAAGTGAACCAAACATCTGCAGCCCTCCACATTTGCATGAGGCTGTACAACAGAATATCACAACATTGAGTGCAAGTCAGGTTTCCACAAGAGAAGAAGAGGGTGGTGCCCAGATTTCCTTATCATTCATAAAAAAAGAGCAAAGGTCTTCTCCAAAAGCAGATGAGAAAATATTCCCACACATTGAATCGTTGAAGTACAACTTGGACCTGACAACCAGAGATTTTCAGTCTACAGATACGGAGTTCTCCAAGCTTAAATCAGCACTGCTTGGGTGTGATAAGGAACTACTGCATCGCTGGGAGCGAAAAATCAAATCAGATTCGGTGAGGATGGAAATGACCAGTCCAACCAGCATTGTAAAACACGACACAATACATACAAATCTTGCAGAAGTTCAGTCTGATTCCGATGAGTTTAGTGAGAGCAAAAATGACCTTCCCAGCACCAATGCTTCTCTGTCTTACATCCTCAGGGAAGGTGAGGATAAGTGTCCTGACCTTAAGCTCTCAGGCTCTTTGGAAAAGAACAAGTTCTATTCGTTTGCGTTGGATAAGACCATTACTCCGGATACAAAAGCACTCCTTGAACGAGCTAAGACCCTGTATTCTTCCCGGGAGGAGAATTGGTCTTTTCTTCCCACTTGCTTCCCAAGCACTGACAGTTGTTCAGACAAGGAGAAGGTTGAGCTGGCGCCTCGACCCATTCCTTCTTGGTACATGAAAAAGAAAAAGATTCGTACCAATTCAGAAGGAAAACTGTGTGACAAAAAGGACGAACTGAAGCCACAAGAACAGGAGAGAAAGGAACTGTTTGCCTCCCGTTTTCTCCATAGTTCCATATTTGAACAGGATTCACTGCGTTTGCAACGCCTTGACCGCAAAGATCAGGACATACAGACTGGAGCCAGTAAACCTCTGGCTAAGCTTAGTACTACTGAGTTACAACCTGTTTCTGGAAGTGTTAACATCCCTCAAGAGCCTAAAGTGCTTTTCCATAGTCGCTTTCTTGAGCTACAGCAGCAAAAAGACAAGGATCACCCTGCCCATGATGCTGAAATTGTCCCCATTGAGATCAAAGCAGATTTGCCAAATGGCAACAATGACTTGTATGTCATTGCATCAGATCAAGTGCATAAAATGAATACACAGTCTGTTGATTCCGTAGTCATCGTTCCGTGTTCACCACAGATGACCTCTCCCAGGGAAACCTCTCCTCCATTAATGAAGGACAGTAAAGCCCCAGAAGAAGACAAAGTAGAGCCTATTCTTGATTTATCCCCACCACAATCACCATTGAAAGATGTTAAATCAGTTGTAACTAAACTACCTGAGACCTCTCCTTTGGCCCTTTCAGAGCCAGAACTTCAAGAGGAGGAAAAAGTTATTTTAAGTAATACCAAACTGAAGATTGGAAGCGGTGGGGACCATAAGCCCCCAACATCTGGCAGCTCTTTAAGTAGTTTTGATGGCGAAACTCCTGAATTCCGTCTCACTGAAATTATAACCACTGAGCCCAAAACAGGAGATGAAGAATCTAAACAATCCAAGGAATCTGAGACAGACAAATATTTATCTTCTCAACCATTGGAAAGTGACATTAAGCTGTTACCAAAACGTAAACAGCCTAAGAACAAAAGAGCAAGGGCTGCCGGTTCAGGGCTACGTTCTAAGCGGATTTCTCAAATTCCACCCAGTAAAAAACCTGTGACTCGAAAGAGTGAACGCATTGACAAGGAAAAACTCAAGAGGGCTTCATCTCCTATGGAAATATCCAAGACATCAGAGGGGAAAAACACCCCAATACAGGCCTCAGACTTGGAACAAACTCTTGATGCAAGTTTAGTTCAAGGAAGAACACGTCGCAGAAATGTAAAATCGGTCTATGCCACGCTAAATGAAGGAGAGCAAGCTGGAAAAGAAGTGGTTGAGCCATTGCGCTCTATGCGCAAGCGGGGTTCAGATAAAGACCAGGTGCAGCAGGATGGTCCAAATCAATCGGTCATCACAAGGCGTGGCCGGCCTCCCAAGCGGGGAGGTAGACAGGGGGAGGATGTATCACCAGTGAAGGAGGATCAGCCCAAAATGATGGAAGAGGATGTTGATGTCGGGGTAAGCTCAACCTCATTGGAGATCCTGAAAACATCTGAGGAAGGGTGTTCACCCGTTACACAGAAGGTGCAGCAACCTCAAGTAAAGAAAGCAAGCAAAATAGGTAGAGTTAATTTAGTAGCAGAGGAAAGTGATTCGGCGAGCAATGAACTGTTGGAGCACAAACTTGAAGGGGATTCTGTACTGTCAGGAAAATTGTCAGAAAAAGAGGCAAAAAAGGATTTTGATGTTCATTCCTCTGAAGAGGAAATTATCAGAGCAGACGTCACACTTTCACAGATAAAACCACCTGAAAAAATTACTAAAATAAAAACGGCAAGACTAAAAAGAAATGCAAAACAGCTCACAGATGAGAAATCGCACAACCTAAAAAACCTTGAGATACGCGTCAGTGTTGATGATGTTAAATGTTTACTTCGTTCAGAAGAGAATGAGTCTGTATCCTTTGAAGCAGCCACCATTACAAAAAACGTACCAGGACTTGAAGATAACAAAGGAACTAAATTGGTGTCCCCCCAGAAAGAAACAAAGGAAAACAGTTCAGTGGAAATGGAAGATTTATCAGAAACCGAAACTCCTATTGATCCATCTGCCAATCTTATAGCCCGTCAAATGGAATTGGAGCAAGCTGTTGAAAATATTGCTAAGTTCGCTACAGGTCAACAGTCTCAACCATTGAAAGGACCACCTGCAGAGACACCTTCACTGCCCCCTACTCCATTGGAGCCACCGAATGAGATTGAGGTGGAGAAGAAGGCGCTCCCTGCATGTGAAACAGAACTTGCTGCAGCCATCGATTCAATTACATCTGAAGACATATCTGCAGAGCCAGAAGGTTTCACAGCTCCTCCTAGGTACACAGATGTAATTTCTACTGCTGAACCTGTGATTTCACCCACTACCAATGAGATCAGAAAGCCAGTCAAACGTATAGCGTTCAACAAAATTCTAACAGCAGACCAAGCCGCTGCACCCTTAACACCACCTGGCGCAAAGCCAGTCCTGTCAGAGATTAAGGCAGGTCCATCAACCGTTGCAAGTCCTGAAGTCTCCAAAATACAGGCACCTGAAACGGTCAAGAAAATTGGCAAGGTCAAAACTAAGACTGTGAAAAAGCCCCGGAGTCGTAAAGGTGTGGCAATCAAAATGAATAAAACATCTAAGGAGGTTATAGAAACAGAAGCATCCCGGAGCAAGCTCCCAGAGTCAATCCCAGAAGACCATCAGACCACCAACCCCAAAGCTGTCCCAGCTGCATCCACTGCAGGTACTTCAGTTGTTACTGCACTGGCAACTTGCAGACAAGACATCTCGAGTGCCATGAAGGTGGACACCCCTAAAGAGGCAGAGCAACCTGCAATGGAACAGCCTGTACCCCAAGAATCAGCATTTCACTTGGGCACAAACAAGGCATCTAGCAGCAGAAAATGTCTACAAGCAGCAAAGCCACCAGGCCTAACTATTGCCCCTTCTCCAGCACCCCCAATACCCGTATCCCAATTCATTGCTCCTCCATTGCGCCATGGGAAATCCGTCACCCCAGACTGGTTGCCTAAATCTGAGGGAAGTAAAATGTTTGGCCCTCATTCGCCTCATGCTGCTGTGGTAACTCTCTCTGAACAAGCAGTAACTGCCCTTGCAGGCCCGCAAGGAAATCCAGCACTACCTCCTGACACCAAGGCATCAGATACAGATCCAAGTTCAAGCACGTTAAGAAAAATCCTAATGGAACCCAAATGTGTTTCTGCATTAAAAAACAAGGAAACACCAAACACCTCAGTGACATCTGTACTATCAGAGCCTTCTCCGAAAATGGAGAAAAAGAATCCTCTTGAAACTGTGGATTCAAGACATGTACACCCTGAAGAACCCCACCATCTATCGCCACAGCCCCAATACCCCAAACCATCTCCACTTACAGAGTCGCATCAAAACTACGGGGAGAAAATCCAGCATACCGTCATTTCCTCTCCCTCTACTTCGGTTATCAGTCGAATACCGATTCCATACGACTCGGAGGACACTCCTCGTATTTCCCTCAGCAACCGTAACACTGGCCAATCACTTCCGAAGCAAAAGTTTAGGACAAACACAAATGAGAACAGTCGCTATCATGTACTAGATACGATGAACGATGCCCCCAGAGGTCGATCTGTCGTAGAGAACACTCCTTACAGTACAGCTGCCAGCCAAGGCCTGCGAGTCAACACCTCAGAAGGTGTTGTTGTGTTAAGCTATTCGGGTCAGAAGACTGAAGGACCCCAAAGGTTGAGAGCTAAAATTAGTCAGATTCCTCCAGCGAGTGCTGGGGACATCGAGTTTCAGCAATCTGTCTCCAAATCTCATATTAAGCAAGAGCTAATCCCCCCATCATCTCATCCATCAACCCCAAAAGGGCCTCTGACCCCTACAATCTATGGACACACTAGAGGGCTTTTAAGTGGCCAATCATACAACTCCCAACCTGTTATTGCTAGTACCAAGCAAGAAAATCAAAGGCCGGAAAAATATGAAGTCCCGTATCCCACAGGGTCCCAGGGGGGTGTTGTAAAGATGTTTCAACCGTCAGGCGCCAGTTCTCAAGTTCTGATGTATAATCAAGCAGTGATACAGTCACATGGACACACTCATGGAAACAGAGGACCAGGAACAGAGTCGGCACCAAAAAAGATGGACATGGGCAGGCCCGCACCGCATTCTAACCTCAGTCCACGCATGAGCCCCCATCACACATCGCTCTCCAGCACTTGCATCGCACCTGATCGCTCGGCTCCCCTAATGAAGCAGGAGCCGCAGTCTCCACGCTCAATAGTTAAATCTCCTTCACCCTTTGTCAAGGCCTGTCCTCCGAGCAGTTCTCCTATTGGTACCTCTGCCCTGGGTCCTGGCTTGTCCCCCTTGTCACCATATTCTGGCATGCATCATACACACACCGAACAGTCATCTGTCATAATGCCGCCTCACAATGTGACTAATTCAATGGCCAACGAGGCCAGGCTGAATACACAACCAATTTCCGCCATCAACTATGGAAGGCGGTCCGATTCCTTGCCGTCCCCACGATCCCTGCCACCACATAATCCAAGTACGCCTAAATCCAGCGTCATCCGCGACATGGCGCTGCAGTCCCACCTGGGTCCGCAGGGAGTGGTGTCAGGTGGCATCAACAGCAGTGGGTCTGAAGAAGATCGAAGGCACTTCAACCAAGTGCTTCCAAGGCCCACCGTGCCCCAGATTCAACCAGATGTGATCATGATGAAGAATGACCAAAGGAGCTTACGCTTGGATCAGTACAGAGACATGCACCAACGCATTCTCCTGCACCAGGAGCTAGGAGAGCAGGGAGCTGTGGATGCGAGGCAGGCACGCCCTTCAGAGGTCAGCACAATCTCACCAGTTAGCGTTTCTGCGCCATCCATCCGCCCTTTTATGGGAAACAACACAACATCCACCATCAAGGAATCTCCCAAAGCACTGGAAGGCAAGAACGTGCACCCATCGCACACTGAGAGTAGGATCATGGGAGGTCATGCGTCCCGTCCTGTGATGGGGTCCTCTCACCCCCAAGGAGTTCAGCGGATGCATCCAGGGGCCGCGGGTTCCTTCCCCGTCTACAGGGACATGTTGGGCTTCCCTTCCCAGTTTCCTAGACGTCCTTCTGTGGGAATGAATCGGGCTAATCGAGGAATTGTGTCATCACAGGTTAGTTAATATCTTGATCTACAGTATGTCTTGTATCTGCTTCTTTTTTTTTTTCTGCTTGATCCATTAAATCCAATGTTTTAAATGAATTTATAATTACTGTTCACTCATCAACCAGGTCCATTCAGAAACTGAGCTAGGACTCCGGGGAAAAGGGTCTCATTCTGTCATTGCCGGCTCCCTTGGGGGCATGGACTCCACTTCAGAGAGTTCACACCTCCGCCATGGCTCCTCCGTGGACCTCTCACATGCGTCCCGAATGCAAAGGGAAGCCGTCTCTCCTTCTTATCAATCTCCGATGGCTTTACCCGCGGGGATTCCCCACAAGGCAGACTCATCTCTCCAGGGCCCTCCAGCCTTCCTAACAACCCCTCCAGCTACTGGGCTCTCCATAGGGGCCCGACGCCTACATACGGAGGGAAAGCTGGAGCATTCTGGTCATTGCTCTACTGACATGGTGCAACTTCTAAAGGTAGGTGAAAGGAAGAATTAAAGCCGTTTGTCGCCCCGATTATTTTTGCTTTGAGACGATGGTGTTCCTCTGCTTTCAGTGTATTCAGCTGCAAAAACGTTTTCGAAACAGCCATCGCATAATTCAAAGAGTATATATATAAATACTGATTCCTACACTTTATTTTTGCAGAAATATCCCATTGTGTGGCAAGGCCTGCTGGCCCTGAAGAACGACCAGGCTGCTGTCCAGCTGCACTTTGTTTCTGGTAACGAGGTGCTAGCCCAGTGTTCCCTGCCCCCACCAGAGGGGGGCTCTATGCTACGTATCGTCCAGAGGATGAGGCTGGAGGCCTCCCAGCTGGACAGCGTGGCACGCAGAATGACTGTGAGTGACCAGATGGCTAAATACCGTGATACAAGAATACAGTTAAAAACATGACATTTTCTGATTAGGGCTGAATTGAACGAATGATGAATGCGTAATAATACACATTGTGATACTGTTCCCATTTGCTTCTGTTTTCTGACTGTGTTTGGACTCTAATGCCAGGTGGAGAATGACTACTGTCTGCTGCTGGCCCTGCCCTGCGGACGGGACCGGGAGGACGTACTGAGTCAAACCCAGGCCCTGAAGACAGGCTTCATCACCTACCTGCAGGCCAAACAGGCCGCCGGCATCATCAATGTCCCCAACCCTGGCTCCAATCAGGTTTGGTTTGACTTTACTACACAAACAACTGTTTTCATACCCTGACTTTAATGAATGAGATCAGAAACGTGTGTTACTTGAGTAACGATCCAACATTTGACCCATGTGAGCCAAATGAGTTATGAACCAGTCGTTGCGGCTGTGTCGCCTATGTCTGTCTGCAAGCGCTGTGTTGCCATGAAGCTTTGCCGGTGATCCCGTTCTCCTAACCCTTCCTCGCCCCCCCCCCCCCCCCTCTGTGTCTCCAGCCAGCCTTCGTGGTCCAGATCTTTCCACCGTGCGAGTTCTCCGAGGTGCACCTGTCGCACCTGGCCCCCGACCTCCTCAACAGCATCTCCAGCATCTCTCCCCACCTCATGATTGTCATCGCGTCGGTGTAACGGCATCTACATCGTCTTTTTATTGTCCTGAAACCAAGCCAACACCAGCCTCTTTAGACTCATTCGGTTTTTTTAAAAGACTGGAACTACTTATTTTTGTCATGGATTCGACTTTGTATTGTTGTTATTATTTAAGCATGCACTTGATTTTTTTTTCGCTTTTCTTTTGTTGCTTCACCAAGTCCTTAAGTCACCCATCCCTAATCCCTGCCTTTTTCTGAAGACACGTTGCATTGAGATAAACTGAAATGTTTTCCACCTTTTGAGGAACGTGTAGCATTCAAATGGGAAGCAACGCAAGGAGACCTAAAGGGATGTTTTTACTTTCATAAAGTGAATTGGTTTTTTTTGTTTTGTTTTATAGAGAAGCCAATCGGATCAGGCATTGCACTATGAGAAAAGACACTTGTACAGATTTGTGTGATAAAGTAACAATCCACTGGTCAACGTTGCTTGAGCAAAAAAAAAAGGGGGATCACGTGCCAGGAAGCTGACTGAGTTTTGACCGCCTGATCAATGATGTAATCTATCGATCCACATATCAACATATCTACTGCTTAGTTATTTTTGCCAGCCAAATTTCAACTGTCTATCCTCAAATGGGTTCTTTGCCCAGGAAATTCCACTAGGACACCATATGTTTTAGGTTTACACACAATGCCTCAACTGGGAACTTTGTGAATAATATGTTATTTTTTGTTGTTTTTTAAGCCTCAAGGTATTGGACTATTGGGAAATTGTAAATATTCTGAGTATTTAAAGACCGCAGAGATGTTTGGAGAAACCAAGTGGATTATTTTTGACAGATTGTTGTTTTGTTTAGTTTTTTTCGAGCAGGGCAGGATGTGAATCCCAACTAGAACCAGAAGTGATATTCAGAAATATTTTTAAATTGACTGTGCCAAAATATCCTTTTTCAATTGCTATCACAATCGCAATGGATTGATTAAACCTACTATTTTCATACGCGACTTTGTATTTGCCACTCAGATCGTAGAAAAAGTCCTACTCTATCCTAACCCCAATCATAGGCCTACATGAAGTTACAAGGCTGTATTCCTGTTTGTTTTATTTCCATAGAAGCAGTTTAGGAGTTTGAATCCAACAAATTGTTGCTTCTTGTTGCAGTTGTGGTTAATGTACTGCCTTTTTTTCTTTCCTTTTCCTGTTGTCCTCTACTGCCCCCTGCTGTTTTGTGTAAACATCATTCTTTTAGATACGACCAACAGCATGACATATTTTGAATTCATACATAATGAAGAAAAAAAAAAGAAAAAAGAAACTTAACGGAAAAGAATGTGATTTTTACTCAAACGATGTATCAAATAACTTTCCATATTCCCCTTCTAAATATTGTGTTCACAAGTGAAACTGTATATACCCATTCCCTCATCTTTGCTGTCATAATCCAGATCCCCAACCTTTACATCGTCTCTTTTCAGGCTCCTCATTTTTGTTTTGTGCAACAAAACGAAGCCACCTGGAGGAGAGACTAAGCTAGGTGCGATGCTGGACGTAAACCATGCTTTACATTATTTTGTAAATATTTCTATGACTTCAGGCTTGAGGTATCTCAACGGTTTTGTTGAAGGCACTTATTTTATTTATTTAATTTTTATACGCAATTAATGAAAATAGACTTAAATGTAAGTGAATTTAAAACTTTGTCTTTTGATCATTCTTCATTTTGGGTGTGTTTTGCTGTTCCTCCATGAGGACAATTACAATGTAAAATAAATGTTTGTTTAACATAATTCTGCAGATCATTAAATGGTCCGTCAATCTGATTCTGTGTTTATTTGTGATCTTCTGATTTGATTTTTGGATGCAAATTGTAAAGTATCGTTTCATATTTTGAAAAGATACACAAAACATGTCAAAACATGAACCGTGGGTTCCTAGACTAACAACAAACAGCTGCCAATAAGAGGACACAAATAACCTAAGACTCTCCTCTCGTTCCTGTCATCCTCTTTTTCTCTCTGCTCATTTCTGTCATCTCCTCTCCTTTCCTCTCCTCTCGCTCTTGTCATCTCATTTTTCTCCCCGCTGGTCATCGTCATCTCCTCTCCTTTCTCCTCATCTCGTTACTGTCATCACCATCTCCTTTCCGTTCTCTCCTTTCCGCTCTCCTCTTGCTCTTGCTTTCTCCTCTCCTTTCCTCTCTCCTCTCCTTTCCTCTCTCTTCTCACACTGTTATTACACCAGGAGAGTGGGAGTGAAGGCAGGCAGAACGAGTGAAGCTTGGAGGTTTTATAGCAGCATGACAGGCCCGAGACGAGGAGGAATGTTAATTGACACTATTCACAGTATGAAAAGAGGCAGGTGAAGGGGAAAGAAGGGTAGACTTTCCATTTACAAACTTTATCTTGCGACTCTTCATGATAACCTTGTCTGCTTATATTACACACAAACATTGAACTATTATGCAAAGCTAATAGAGCTGCATGTGTTTTCGACTTTGTTTGGGTTTTGTTTAAGCAAATCCTTGAATTCCATTCTCAAAATCCCAATTTTAGATGGAAATGTTGGGTTCATGTTTTTTGCTATTTGTTTCTCTTTTTGGCATAGGCGTTGTTACATTCTAAGCTTAAGTAGGGACCTTTCCCTTCTGAATATAGCAATTTAATTGTACATCTAACTAAAGGAGAATGAGTGTATAGGTCTTGTACACAGAATGTATCATGGTCTTTTTTTTCTTTGTTTCTTATTGAGAGGACTCAAGAAAGAGACAACAATGTCTCCCAATAATGAGGAATAATTTCACGATTTATTACCAAACACTGACCAAAAATCATTAACATAATTACTAACATTCCAATGCTCCTATGCTTCAAAATGGAGACGGTCTTTGAAATGTGACGATGCAATGGACAAGCCCTATTTGTATGTTTTTGGACTCCATCTCTTCTTGTAGGCCTAATCCCGATTTCGCTATACACCGCGTCATAAAAAATCATAGAAATCTTGATCATCAAGTTCAAGATTTGGTATAGGCCTACACAGTTTGGGCTCTAGTGGTGAACGGAGGCTTTACAGTGAGTTGCACCTCATTGAGATCGAAAAGTAAAGGAACAGTTTAAATTAATTTATAA
>JAOSLM010000148.1:20225077-20236878 GCA_025629765.1 Eleginus gracilis
GTGTGTGTGTGTGTGTGTGTGTGTGTGTGTGTGTGTGTGTGTGTGTGTGTGTGTGTGTGTGTGTGTGTTTAATGGAGGTGGTGGAAAGTGTGTTTACACAGCATTCTGTATTGTACCGTTAGTCACTATTACCGAAGTAGCTAGACACCAAACGCATACGTAGAAGGACCCGCAAATAAAACCCGACCACAAGGAGGAGCTGAGCAGAGCGTTTTAACCCTAAAATGATTTGGGGGTTAAATTTAACTCACTGGGACTGGATTCAAGCGTGCAGTAGCTCTTTAAGTCCACCCCCAAAGTAAACCTCCATTAAGCTTCAGCGATGCTACGAGCATAAATCGATCAAGCCTCGTCTGTCTTGTATTTAACGGAGAACGCCTTCTTTTGCATGAACCGCGCCTCAACAGAGGAGGTCAGAAGTTTCCCCATCAGATAAAAAAGCGAAGCCACTAATCAATAACCCTCTGATTACTTTTAAAAAAAAAGGAGCGAAGAGCCGAGGCATGGGGGATGCAATGATTGGGAGGCCGCAAGGTGTTGGTAAAGACAGAGCGGGACTGACCGTAGCAGACGACGGCTGCCCTGGCACCTCTGTAGTAGATCCTGCTCATGGCCTCGTAGCGCTCTGACCCCGCCGTGTCCTGCCCCGACACAGAGATTAAAGATTAAAAACAGGGATGAGGAGAGAGAGAGCGGCAAATAACCACTTGTCAGACAGCAGACAGCAAAAGGACCAGACCAAGAAGGGTGAATGCAATAGGGTGAAAAAGGCATCAGGTCACAATGTTGTGATGTTTTCCAAACGTACCCATATTCCCAGGGTGACTACCTTGTCCCCTACTTGAATGGGTTTGGCAACAAAGGCGGCTCCAATCGTCTGTCAGAGAGCGAAGAGAGGAAACGTCTCAACAAAGACATAATCTAGCATATAAGCATGACCATGTTTCCCGCTATTACTATACAAATAATTCAATACCGTTTGGATTGTGTCGTATGATTGTAATATATATGATTAAGCCTTCCTGAGAGCAATGAGAAATACTGAGCATTTACCATTTTTATTATACCAATATCATGTTGTAAAAGATGAAGAAATACCGTATTATGAAACCGCCAAACAGCAACACCACAAGTCATGCAGAGAAGCGAAACGTGAGCCGACACTCACGTTCTGGTAAGGCCCGATGAGAAAGCGGTGGTGGACGTATCTCTCCACCAGGCTCGTCTTGCCGACACTCTCTTTCCCCAACATGACAACTTTGGTATCAACCCGCATCGCAGTCATAGTGGTGTGGACACACCGGGCCGGGATGGGGACGCAGGGAGGAGAAGCAGGACCAGTGAACCGACGTGGGTCCCTCGATGCGCTGCGTGTGCTATCCGACGTGAAGAGGAGGAGGGGGGGGGGGGGGATCAAATGATTATTATTTAAAATCAAACCAGGTGGAATACAGTTTTAAACGTAAACCTATCAATCGATGTGACATAACGACTGCAAGGAAAACTTACCTGAATCAAATCAGTCGAATCTCAAACTACATCCGATGACTACCGAGTCGGTAGAAAACGAGGACATCCAATGCTTAACAACTTAGGATGATGATCAATTGTGTCCAGCTACCGAAAGAGACTGAACGCGAAAGTCCTGTGTGTCATCTCTGCTCCGGGGTGAAGGATATCGCCAAGCTAGCCCGGCGGACTGTTGCCACCGTTGCGCAATATCTGAAATAAACAAACAAGTTAAAAAACACAACAAATCACAGTTCCGTCAGAAATAAGTGACGGCGGACATGTACGTCGCGGTCTAAAAAATGGACAGAAGGGATGACGTACATCATGTACCAAACAACGTTAAAGTTCACCGGGCTTTACAGAACGAACTACTCGGGAGCGTTGGGGTCGGGAGGAACTAAACATCTCCTCGCGGCGGTTTCCATTAAGCGGAAGCACGGCGTTACATGTGACACACACCGGATGGGATGACTTCACACAGTGACGTCAATCAAACATATATTGCGTTTTTTATGGCAACCCTTGTGTTTCGACTATTTCAAAATAAATCGTTGCTCCAACAACGCATTGGAAGCTGTGAATACTTTGAGGAGAATATAGTTCGCTCTTTTTATTAATTTTTTTATCCAATAAATATCATCGTTTGAGCATCGCTTGATACATACGCAACTATACGTAAAATAAACATGTTCCGTGTATAAATAATCAAAGTTTTATCCGATTGGTAGAACAATAAGCCAATGTCTCGGTAGATATACCGCTACGCATGCGCATGGCCCGTGGTGGGTCCCATTAATGTCCAGTCCGTCCCTCTTCCTCCCAGCAGTACAGCGCACAGAGAAGCGAACATGGATGACGTTGAGGATAGCGAGAAAACTTCGCCTGGAATTCTGCAAGAGATCTTTACGTCCCCGTTGAATCTGTGCCTGCTCGCCCTGTGCTTGTTTCTTCTGTATAAGATCTTTAAAGGCGACACCCCGGTAGACCTAGGGGAGGTGGAACCACAGCTGCCCAAACTCAAAAAAAGAGATTTTACCTTGTCTGAGCTGAAGCCGTACGATGGTCTCATAAACCCAAGGATTCTCATGGCTGTCAATAACAAAGTGTTCGACGTGACTCGCGGGAAAAAGTTCTATGGACCAGGTAACGTAAACCCACACACGACCGCGGTTTATTTTCTATTTTAAAATCGCATGCTCGTAAACCCAACTTCGCATTATAATTTGCACTTTTTTTTTTTGACCAATGTCTCCATTGCCAAAAAAACAACACATGGTTGGGCGTTCTTGTCAGGTAGGCCTAGAGAAAAACACCTGTACGTGGATTGTGAGCAGATTTTGTATCTGCATTAAATTGCATTATTCTAACTTTTGCGTTAGCGCCACTCCCCCTGTCCAGTTTCTGCTTCAGTCCGACGCTATTTCACAACAGGCGATCTCTGCAGTTGCCCTGTCCTTCGTGCAGCGTAGGGTTAGCATGGTTTAGTGATTAACCTCTCACCGATTGGATGTCGCACTGTCACGTCCATCAAAACCTTTGCTTTCCATGGAATAGGTCCAGAGTTAAGTTACAAAAATTAGGAACTGAATTAGGATATTTGCTTATGCATTATTGAATGTAAATGCCACGAATGCAGCATAGTATTTTTGGATCTAGAAGTCTGAAACGAAAACTTTTGCATATACTGCAAGAGCCCATGGTTGTTACTTATCTTGAAATAATGCTCCAAATGGCCATAGTTCGCATGACGCAACACAAAGGTGAAAGGTGTTTCCTTGGGAACACCAGGGTTAGGGTTAGTAGTGGAGTTGTTTCATTAGTTGTATTTGATACCACTTGTTTGTAAGCCCGTAGTCCGAATTTATACAGTGTTAAAGGTTTTCCGTTCAATCTTATGGTTATGGAACCCATGTTTGCATTTTTAAGAGCTCTCAATTTTGTTTCTTAAGAGGCTCAGATGCATTTCATGTCCTTTTTCTCCATGTCATTTTCTTTTGTCAATATTGAATGAGGTTCTTGTCCTTGTTGTGTTGTTGACTTTCCTCTGTTGTTCCTTGTTTGTTGGCAGAGGGCCCCTATGGAGTGTTTGCTGGCAGAGATGCTTCCAGGGGATTGGCCACGTTCTGCCTGGACAAGGAGGCGCTGAAAGACGAGCACGACGATTTGTCGGACCTCAACTCCATGCAGCAGGAGAGCCTGAGCGAGTGGGAGACCCAGTTCACCCGTGAGTTCAGAACAACCAGTATCTGCCCTCTCAAACAAGTTATACAGTTGTACTAATATCCTATTTTTCGGAAACGACTTTAAACCTCCATGAACTACCCTTCTTGTGAACTTCAACACTCACTCCATCGTTTACGTTTCACATTTACATTTAGGGCATTTAGCGGACGCTTCTATCAAAAGTGACTTACAATAAGTACATTTCTCAA
Source organism: Eleginus gracilis (assembly GCA_025629765.1). Classification (NCBI taxonomy): domain Eukaryota; kingdom Metazoa; phylum Chordata; class Actinopteri; order Gadiformes; family Gadidae; genus Eleginus; species Eleginus gracilis. The sequence continues at coordinate 20,229,022 of JAOSLM010000148.1, forward strand.
AAGAAAAGTCACTAACACTCACTCACCCAATCACACACTAGGAGTTTATTTTAAACGCTTTCATACAAGGATTGACAGTGGCTGAAAAGTAAAAGTAACTAAACCTGGGAGGCCGTTTGGACACAGCATCACTAAATGTCTCCTTTTTTCCCCCTACAGAAAAGTATGACTACATCGGCAAACTCCTGAAGCCGGGCGACGAACCCACGGAGTACACCGACGATGAGGAGACGAAGGACAAGAAGACAGACTAGAGGCTCTGTTTGCTCCCAAGAGTCTCTATATGCCTTAACTCTCTCTGTGACTATTACAATAATGACTGCCTTTTGTTAGACACTCATCCTCTCGCCTCCTACGTGTCCTTTGTAATATCTTTATGAATTGACATGTAAATATTATTATCTGGGTTCTAGATATTTCTATTTCACAGACTCCATTTTTTAAAAACTGTCGGAACAGAACAGAGTTGAGGTGGGTGTTGCAGTGAAATGGTTGGAAAGTCTTGTGATACTAATCCAACTGATTAGTGGGGAGATCAAATATTGATCTCCAGATAGTGGCTTAAACAATTGTTTTAGCCATTATACTGACGACTCCTTTTTAATGAGTTAATGGACTATGGACTGTTCTATTGTCTAATTGATTTGTATACTGTAGACTATTAGAGCATTGAAAAGCTGTTTAGGATTTGTTTGACTAGATTTTGATTATACTGTATAGTCATAACCAACACTCGGTTATTGACATGCATGGCCCAAAACCATCATTGGAGTCAATTTCCATCCGTAAGAAATGGTACTTGCAAACGTCTGTTTTCAGAGATATAATTCCCCACACACAGTTTTGCTGCAAGTAATACTGTGTTAAAATTGCTGCTGCATATGCCACTCATTTCTAATGGTAAGACTCCCTGTTTGGTAGTAAAGGTGTGCTAAACAATGAATCCAGCAGTTTTTGTAAGATAATGAGAAATTTAATGTAGAATTTTGTCCCAGCTTGTTGTAAACATTCCTTTTTATTTCTTTCCCTCCTTGTTGGAGCCCACTAAATTCAGGAAGTGGGTTTGTTCATTGGCAGTATTTCATGCATCGGTTTAGTCCAAATGTTCTTGTGAAAAAGGTATCTCAATAAACATGGCGAGAATTTGATTGTTTAGGTAAATACATTGTCGTCCCCAGTACTTGTTATCTTTATTTTATGACCTGCGGAGGACTTTGATCTTTCACTGCTCTGCAGTGTATGGTAGTATTGCAGTCTAATATATCAACATGTGTTTTGTTATTGTATTATCACATACACTTCATGTTCGTTTTGGTTAAAGGCTCATGCTATTTGTTTTCTTTAAGGCTAATGAACGTATGTTGACAGTTGGTGTTTTTAAAGCTGCCAATTGTTATCGCTGGACTATTTTAGAGAGACTAGCAGTGATACTGTAAAGACTTGTTATCTCATTCTTTCAAACCGCTGGATAATTCAAGAGAAAGTGAAATAAAAGGTTTGTAGAAAATAAAGATGTTTGTTCTTTCTAATACCCACTAATCAGTGTTGTCTGATTAGCACCACTTTGTGCAGTTGGTGGTATGATGAAAGCCGGTGAGGATAAAACATTGGATTGAAAGTAAACTGACTGGAAATAGAGTGGAATGAAGTAAGAGTCAGTCTTGGAATTATGCGTCCTTTTTCTTTCCTGGCTTGTTTTTAAGGAGCGGACGTTGGCTACAGGAAGGAATTCAGACCATGCCAACTCCCTTAAATGTACTGCAATATGCCCTTAATATGAACTTATCAACCTAATTCATATTCATTTTTAGATATTTATTCATGAACTGTCATAAAATGTCAACAAATATGTGGAAACGGATCACGATACAATTGATCCTGGGAGATATTTATACATGTTGGTTATTATCCCGTGGCACATTTCTATTGTTCGGTATGTAGCCTATGGCTATTGAATTGCACGTGATTATGTGTATTGAAAATACTCCATTGGTCCACTCATGTGAATAATAACTTGTTTGTGGCTCTAGCCACCCGTTTTGATAGCCAGAGGAGAGGACAAACTGTTCCAGTTGAGAAGGAATTTATGCAGCCTGTTGACAGGACCCTGAGGTACTTTAGTAAATATGCTTTCTACTTTTATGGTTTTGGTTGCGTGTCCTCTCGTGGCAGGATGGGGTACTGTCGTGCAAACGCCACGATAGGACTTTAGACAAATACAATACTAGTTCTATCTAAATATAACTTCCGATAAGTACCATGCAATACTATTTATATTTAACTATGTTGCGTGTATATGCCCACGTAGTTCAAGCAAAATTCGTCAAATTGATCAAATATAAATAATTTGGAGAGTAACGAAGTTCAAACGACTTTACGACCGTACTAACGTCATTAGGTGATATTATAATAAATTAATATCGACAAAATAGAAGATAAAAAAAGTATGTCAGAAGTGGGATTTGAACCCACGCCTCCATTCGGAGACCAGAATTCCCGGATCTACGGAAGGAGATTATCCTTGAGTCTGGCGCCTTAGACCACTCGGCCATCCTGACAACACATTATTGAAGGCTCAAAGTATCATTCTAGTACATAATATACAGTATGACAAAGGATAACAAAAGCTGTTACATTAACATTTTCCTCTATTTCTCGGCATGCTTAATGTTTTTCTTAAATATTAGTAGCTGTCTTGATTAGGCCGTAGAAACATGAAAATTTACAAATGACACAGCCGCAGTTTAAATGTGTCTGCTCCGGTTTCCGTAGTTTCCGGTCTACGTGCAGCTGCCATATTGAAAATATATTCTTCAAGGGTAACTTGCTCCTCCGGTTAGCCGTCATGTTTCGATTTGCTAAATCTGCAGTGAATCTCACCGGTAAGATACACATGTTAATTGTTCAGTTATGTGTGTCCCATGTTGACCTGCCATCGTAATCAAGGTAACATTTGCAGAAGGTTTAAAAATGTTGACTGTTAATATGATGGGAGAAGCGACAGCTCCCCCACTGCAATGTCTCCACCAGAGAATAACCTCTTCAAAACGCTCTTCTTTGGTTTTAAACGGGGAATTAGTTAATCTCTCAACTGAAGAGGACTGCAGTGTCTCTGATTTATTTGTACTTTTTTTTTTACTAACCGGCACCTTCTATTATATCTGACAGTGAATATGTTCGGTTCCCGTTGACTGTTTGTCCTCAACGCCTTCCGTAGAGTCAGACCTTAGGAGCCACCTTCACCCTAGAATAACCATAAATACGGCTTAATCATAAAATGTCAATCGAGTAGAGAGGATGCAGATCTGATGATGGGTCTATTAGGGCTTCTTCCCGGTTTGCGGCATTATTGAGCATATTCGGTTCCTTCTGTGTTGTGTTAAATGTATTCACATTACACATATTGTGCTTGATTTCATGTATGAGATGAGTCAGATATCCTGATCTGACGCTATGATGATAAAATTCACTTTAAGGAGGATTACAAGAGGCAAGCACTGACTACTGACTAGTTGACAAACCAAATGATACCATGTCCTCTATTCCGAGTCGAGGATATTACTCTTGCTGTAAAATATTTTTTAATCAAGATGCCTCCATAAGTCACAACAAATAGTTTTAGGCAAAAAAATACCAGATTAGGTTCACTGGAACCAAACACTAACCCCCTTTAGTTAGCCAAACCAGTAATACGATTCTATCCGTTTAACGGGGTGTTTTACATACTCAGTGGATCATTGTCATAAATGTCAGTTTCTCTGATGCCTAGGCACAGGGGTTCTGTATCTTTATCCATTCTTGTACTGTGTGGCTCTTTGGGCACATTTTATGAATTCATGATTCCGGGTGTAGGACAATGGTGCTGGTTACTCGCTAGGTGACATTTATAGATCACATTAACATCCACTCTTAAAATGGCCTCGGTCCAACTCTGGTTTCCATCGTTCCTAGTTTGTGAGCTATGCCGATGTAGAATGATATCGCTAACGAACGATGCCGACGGTGTGGTCTCTCCAGGTGTGGCTGCTCGGCAGGTGAGGAACAGCTCCACGGCGCCCCAGGACTTCCATGCCAAATACGGCACCGGCCTGTTGGTCGGGGGCATTGGCTTCTGCACCGCTGTGTGGGCATACGTGAGTATTGTTCTCCTATGGTTCAGGCTGCGGTGTAGAATCTGCCTGTCCTCCATTACCCAAAATGTCCCCTGGCCGTAGCAAGGTCTTTGCATCGTGGAAAACGATGTACACTTTTAGTAGTCCTTGACGTTGTTAACCCATTGGTTGAGAAAATGTGTGCAAAACACTAGTAGGCCTGGTGGGGAGGCCATAGGTCATCCTCATTGTACGATTATACTCTATAGGTTTATACTGTACTAATTTACATAGTTAATATATTTACATTTAGGGCATTTAGCAGACGCTTTTATCCAAAGCGACTTGCAATAAGTACATTGTAAGTCGGACCATATCTGTGCATTGAAATGCAATGCTTTGTGTTTGACTCTAGTTTTTAAACTCTAAAGTCATTGAATCAAACATCACTCTGTACTTTATCAATTGAACATTCCCCCCGTTTCCAGGTTATCACTCAGACCGGCATCACCTGGAATCTGTCTCCGGTCGGGAAGCTGATGCCCAAGCAGTGGCGGGAAAAGGATGAGGAATAAAGTAGTCTTCCTCACCTTAGACGACCACGACGCCCCCGATGACCCGTAAAACATTCTGGTTGTACAGATGATTATAAATGTTCTCAGACGCTGAATGCCTGTGGCTGTTCCAGCATGTTGACCTCTAGAAAAATAAAACCCAACTCAATACCGGTGTTTCTTTTATTTTCCCCCTCAATGCAGAATGTCTAATTTTTTACTAATGTGGCGGGGATAAGGAGGTTAGGTTATAAGTGTCCAATCAGCACTTTGTAGGTGGGCGTATTAGCACATTTTACACAAGATTAGCCTACATATTTATCCTATATTTGTTTGACTGCCGCACTATGAAGAAATGTTTTGTGGTGAGATTTATTTAATTATTTTGCCTGGACGACACGTTTTATATTTCACAACATTGCAACAACTCGGATTTAACCAACACATCGCATTTCTAAAGAGACAAACGCTTTGGATTCAGGGCCAGGACCCAAATCGTGTCTCGCCTGCTGAGGGCAGGGCAGTAGCTTGTCCCTGTCCTGGCCTGGTTCTCCTGGTGGAGTGTATGCTGTGGTGGTGGGTTAGAGGCAGATGGGACTAGGATGGCCGACTTGCAGTAAAGGTCCAGAGTGTCGTGGAAGGGAGGCTCCATGTCTCAGTGGGGAAGTCTGACGCTTCATGTGGGATTAACATTTGAATGAATGGATATCTTTTTTTTAATGTTGGTTTGAAATCTGGTGAGTTTATTGGAAATATTTCAAACCTGAGCCTTTCACTTTGTGTACATTTTTGTGTACATTTGTCCTAGATCCTCAACCATGTTGATTTCAAACCATGTGGTTCTGACCAGGTTATTTAGAGTCAAATTGGCATGTAAGCCTAACTAAATACTTGTATAGAGGGAAGATTATATATATATATATAGCGGCACTTCATTGCATCGTTTTTTTCGATAGGACTATGACAATGCAATAATGTCAAACAGATGTTTGTTTAGAATCGGAGTGGCCTTGAATGCTGCATCCTCGGAGGAGGCTCGCTTTGGGACGTTGCGACTGCGCATGCGCCTAGGTGAGATGACGTCAGACAAAATACTTGGATTTAAACCAATGGCTATATGGGGCGTCATTCGCCCATCAGCCGCTCCACCAATGCACCCTGGATGGGTGTGGAGAGTCCCGCCTACTCGATGTGCATACATACTGCGCTAAGGTCGCTTCCATTCGGGATCTACCCATCGTCCAAGTGAACTTCGGGCCGAATCCAGTCAAAGCAAACCGGGTGCTTCTAAAACAGCCACAATGTCTCTCTCTACTAAACTCACACTTGACAAGGTGGACGTTAAGGGCAAGCGAGTCATCATGAGGTGAGAAATTACCATTTGGTTTACCATGCAGACTATCCATATTAAGATTCAAGTCCCAAACTAGACTTCACTGACCTGTACAATTGCTGAGTGTTCATCTTGAATGGGATTAGTTTTTTTCCATAATGCGGATACAAAAATTGCGGAAGTGTGTGGGTATGCGGCGTACGCTTTACGCACGTAGCGCACTGGTTTGATGTCACGCTTTCGTCAATATTACGTGCACCAAGGAAGATGCTGTATGGATGCAAGGGTGGGTTTTAGGACCAACGTTTATATTAGTCTTACACACCGCAGTCTTAATTAACAATCAAATGTTAACATGTCATTTATAAGGACGGAGCCGGCCTAGCGATCACTAGAAATAGACACCGCGTCTTTTCAAAATGTCAGAGGGCCATTTTGGCTTGCCAACTCAGTGATGCAACGACACCCCTGCAAAAGACAAGGTTCACCCACCACAAGTTCTTTACTGTTAAATGTCAACTCTGGCCTATCAGTTACGCGCATATGTCGTATGGCAATAATGCAATAATTCATATTGACCGATTATTGCTCCTGCATGACCATCCAAATGGTGTCGTCGTCTGAGTGACCGGAGAAAGAGTTACGTAATCCAATCCTGGACTAGACGGGCAACACATGACACCACGAACTGCCATTGTTTAGGGATACATGTATGAAGGTCACTAATAATCCAGTTCCTGACAGTGTCAGGGGTTCAATCCCACTGTAGCCAGAGCTAGGCACCAACCCTGCCAGGTTTGTGGGTTGTTCCATGCCAAATCTAACTGGATTCAAAATGATTATTTGTTTTACTACTTTTCAATGAAGCCCATCAATTGGCTGATTGCCTTGGCCCCTCCTATCAATCAGTAACCTGGAGGGTCAGAAGGGTAGGCGGGTTGACTTTCATTGGTTCTGAAGACCAACGACACACTTTATTGCACAGTATTCACTGTGAAGTTATTAGGGCCATGCAATTAATTGAATCATTAGCGGCCGTTCAACAGAAAATGTATTGTGACACACACTTAAAATGATCATGACATTAAAGAATAATTTAAATTGCACTTCTTTTTCCAAAGATTAGGCCTACGAGGATTGGGATTTGGAATGTAATAAACTGATTTTAAATTTAGATGCATTATAATTTAATCCTGACCCACTCAAAAGTTGATTTAGATAAGTTACACATGCACCCCTCATTCTGGCAGCCAACACTGCAGTGTGGATGTTATATCCAGCACAGTACTGCTCTCTGCTTCGGAATCAGGGGTCCGCACAGACAGCGTTAGGGTGGTACTCGTACTAGTTGCAAGTTATCATGATGGCTGCAGCTAGTTAAACCGCATGGTTACATTTTAGAGTTTAGAGTTCAACCTATCTGTTATCTTATCGTTGCTCTGATGCTTCAAGGGTCCGTCTCACATGTCCTAGACAAATACCGTCTGGGGTGACTGGTGAAATAAAGGACCTTTATCAGCCCATCCACACGTATACCCTGATACTGCTGTGGTCATATCCTCTTAATGTGTGCACAAATTCCCGAACCGTGATAAAGCCACATGTTATTTCTCAATCCAGGACACAATGGTTGGCACGGTTTAAACTATGGCCAAACTTCCTTCATTAAATCTGAAAACTCCTCTTCATTAACATTTAAAAAAAACATTCTCGTCAGTCCTGTGCTATGGCTTTTTGATTTATTTGCGTTGTTTTCCGGTCTTTCTTTTGTCTGATGACTGTTGCCAATGTTTATGTGTGCAGGGTTGACTTCAACGTGCCCATGTCGGGCAAGAACATCACCAACAACCAGAGGTGAGCTGCAGAGTCCCTTTGAGCC
>JAOSLM010000157.1:1478417-1489948 GCA_025629765.1 Eleginus gracilis
AGGCCAGCAGTATTCAGAGTAATTGCAAAGAATGATAGATACTAGCCGGTGAATTTTACCAGTTGGTATTGGACATGAAGAAGGGATATGTGTTTTACATTCTGTCTCTGTCCCAGGGCATCACACTCATGTTGGGGTGACACTCTGAAGGAGATGGTGTGTGTGGAAAGCTCCGGGCCAATGAACGTTCTGGCAGAGCGACTTCTCAAAGGTACGGTTGCTAACCCACTTTCCCTCGCAGGAGCTTTGGTCACTTCCTGCTTTTCTATTGACTGTGTTTTTGTTTGGCGTTCGACAGATGACGACGAAAAAGCCGCGCCTCACATCAAGCAGGTGTATTTCAGACAGTTTCTCCCCGTGTCGCCGAAGGTAAGCACTTAATATCACTCGTTGAAACCAGCACGAGTTAATGGTTTAAGACCAGCTGTTAGGAACTGTTTTGAACAGTTAAAGTGGAACTGTTATTTCTTTAAGGTAAACTGCTTTATACGCGTGTTTTGGTGTATGAAGCAGTTACCTTAAATGGTTATTTTTTATATAATGTATAATTGTTTCCAAATTACACCTATGTAGCAATACTATCTTGTATATAGAAGGTAGCTGAGCGTGATGTGCCAATTTCAATTGAGCATTCAGTTGAGTAACAATATTTGCCACACTGTATTCTGAATATGGAGGTGTCATGTCTGCTACTAGGTGCAGTTTGACCTGGTGGTTGGGGCCTTCTCACTGTCTGAATTAGCCAGTCAGAAGGAGCGGGTAGAGACTCTGCTAATTCTGTGGAGGAAGACCAGCTCCTATCTTGTAAGTGTGTGTGTGTGTGTGTACGTGTGTGTCAGACAGTGGTCTCTTTATAAACATCGTTATGACACTGGCATATATATCAATTCAGAATTTAGTTCTCAATACAATATGCCCAGATTGACAACTGGCAAGAGTTTTGACCAAAGGTTCAGTTTGAATGCAGGTCACTCTGTGCTTCTGCTTGAAGGTCCTATCGCTTTAACAACCCGGAAATATAAGTACTTTGCTTGTAGAAGATGACTTGTTGCTAATGAACATGTCCATGTTAAAAGGTGCTGGTTGAAAATGGGACCAAAGAGGGCCATCAGATCCTCATGGAAGCCAGAGACACCTTGCTAAAGGTATTTCTACCATTTGCCAAGATGCGATCCTGTGTGTATAACTTGCAGTAAGACTGATTGTGGCCTTTGCACTGCTGGACTCAGACTCAGGAACAGACGTCCCTGGACTCCAGAACAGCATCTGTGTTTGCTCCGGTATGTGATTTATTCTCATTCTACTGTACATACAGTTTTATGCCTTGTGTAAACGTTCAGTTCGTTTGTGACATAAGAGTAAATTCAGTTACAAGTTTACTTTAAAATGATTGAATGTTTGAGAATGGGGGCGGGGGATATATCAGCAGTTCTGGGGTTGAAAAAAATCATCAATCAAAACATTGAGCAGATTTATATTCATTTCATACCGGCCCTGTGACCTAATTTCCCCCAAACAGTGTCCCCATGAAATGACTTGTCCCAAGCTGGCCCGCTTCCCCGCTGTGCCCTGCAACTTCCACCAACACTACCACCCACTTCCTCTGCCAGGGGTGAGACACACCCTCTAAACCACACATCTGTAATCCCACTAAATGACGGCCTTGAAGTCATGCTCATACTTGTGTGAATGTGTTTTTTCTTGTCCCCCCCCCAAGAGTCCCGTGCGTCAGACGGAGACCTTCAGCTACGTGATTCTGTCCCGGTCGGACCCGAAAGAGGCAGCAGCAGCGGCAGCAGCCGGGCCGGACTGGGCCCGCTTAGTGGCGCCGGTGCTACGCCGGCCCAGGCACGTGCACTGCCACACATGCACCCCGGAGGGACAGCTCCACCACACGGTGGTGACGCGGAAGAAACACGGCCGGTAGGACGACTCTTGATACCTTGATGTCATATGTACGCAATATGGAGTCGCGTTGTTTTCCGGTCTTAACTGTACATAACAACTCACCGATAAAATCACGGTGTCTTGTACGGCTCGTAACGCAAGAAGCGGTCCAGTCCTGACTTCAAACGGTTCAAACTATCACTCACATTCTCAGGGAGTGAGTTCCAATCAGCTACAATTCTGAAGGCTGAAGAATGAGCCTCGCACATCGAGCCCAAACCGTTGCTTGTAAAACCTAAAATGCAAATAACTCAAATGCAAACAAAACGCTACAACTCGGTGGGCGGGCTGCAGCCCATTACTCTGAGCTACATATGACTCAACCTACACCAGAAGCTTACGTATTCAATATTTTAATTCATGCTATCAACTATGTTATAGTGGGCTAAACCGTTTTATTGAGCAGCCTGGTCTAAATCCACCTACTTATATTTCACAAAAGCCAGGATATGAAATGACTACTTGAAGATGAACGAAGTAATTAAGGCTACTTTGAGCCATACTGTGGTTGTAGAAACATGGCATATTATATGCATTATTTGCTATATTGGTTTGTTTCAGTTAAAGTAATATGTGATTTATAAAAAGAAAGACAAAACAAAGAATACATTCCATGTTTACAGCTGGTGTGTCAGACCTTAGGGGGTTTCAGGACATGTCTGTGTCTGATCTGCCTGTGCTGCAGCTTGGGACCAGCCTGGTGCATTCTCCATTCAGGACTCATGTGCTTGGAGTCGGGCTTTCAGATTCTAGTTTACTTTTTTCACTGCAAGTTGATGGGTTTAGTTTTGCAAGTGGGAAATTAAATCCCACTTGGAATGACAACAGAACCAATAACGATGACCGTCAATAAGTCACAAATCAATTATACATTTTTAATAGAGAGCAATATTTTGTGTCCTTTCTAACTTTTCGTCACGTAACATACGCTTGATCTGTGCTTAATTTGTCAGCGATGTGTACCGCTGTGCCCGGAGCAGTGATTGGGGAGATCAGCTGCCAATCATTCAGCAAGAAGAGGCGGATCATCTGAGTGACACAGAGTGACCAAGCGGGAAGAAAGAACATGGTTACAATGTGGGATGAATCAACTTTTATTCATCCCATTACATAAAAACACCTACGTCCACTGCCCGACTGTTGCTTAAATGTATTTGATGGATAAAGGACTTTCTGAACTACAGATTGAGTCAAGTCATTTATTCTTTTATCCCCATAAATAAATGAAGTCATTTACAGTCTTGTCTGTGTGCAATTAAGTATGAAGTAGTAAATTATTATATCCCCACTCGGCAAACGGATAACACGCCATGAAATGGGTTCCTTCCACGCAAGCTTCACTGCCTTACAGGGTGCACACGTCTTAAGCTTGTTCTGTTAATTATGGGTCAGATCCATATTAATCATAGACCTAGCATCGACCTGTTTGGTAAACAACCTGGTCCTAAAGTTTTACAAACATGATTATTTATTCAATTAATTGTTGTGCGAAGAGCACTTTCAGTCAGCTGTGTTACGACCTCGATCGTGAAATGCTGAAGCAACAATTTGCACTTGGATTCCATTTTTTTTTTATTCATTTCTTAAATTATGATCAATCCATAAAAAAAAAGAAAGCGATTTAAATAACATTCATGGTAGGAGACCCACTGCTTTCAGGACTGAGAGCCGGTGTTGGTTGTTGGTTGTTTGGGTGTCCCAGTGAGGTATGAGTGTCGTAGTCAGAGACTGGAGTCCTCCACATCAACCCCCCACGATCTCCTTCAGCGCCGAGCTCAGGTCAGGGTACCGGTACCGGTAGCCCGTCTCCAGGGTCCTCTTGGGGGAGACCCTCTGGCCGTGGGTGAGCACCAGGGCCCTCTCGGAGCCCAGCGCGGCGTTCAGGACGAAGGCGGGGACGGGGAAGATGGTGGGGCGTCTCAGCGCCCGGCCCAGCTCCTTGGTGAACTCGTAGTTGGTGTTCTGGGCCGGTGCCACTCCGTTCAGCACCTGGGCCCCCGGGCCCGACGACGTGGGGGTGTCCGGGGACGACGACTCGGCCCCCAGGGACTGGGCGATGACCCCTGCCAGGTCGCTGACGTGTATCCATGGGAACGGTTGCGTCCCCGGGCCAAGGGTGCCCCCGAGGCCTAGCCAGAAGGGCAGCAGCATCTGCTTCATGGCCCCTCCGTCGCGCCCCAGCACTACCCCTAGGGGCGAGAGGTGGAATAACCGCTACGGTGAGTTTCAGTTTGTGGTGAATCTGATGTTATGTTTTTAAATCAAGGTAAATGAGGCATCGAGCTGAAGACGTACCTGGTCTGATGACCACTTGTTTGGTGGTCTGTGCCATGTTCTCAGGAAGAAGCGCGGCTGCTTCCCACTCCTTCACCAGTCTGGACAGAAGGTCGAACGGCGTCCATTCGCTGTCTTCTATGTACTCGGTTGTAAGGCTGGGTTTGTAACATGCTGTGGGTAAAAATAACGAATGAGTTGTGCTTGCTTTTAAAATTCAATTAAATACAAGCCGTCACATCAAAAGCAATCTGTTTGGAACGTGTAAGCATTGAAATATTGCAACACTTTGCAAGAAGTCAAAACCTTATTACATAGAAAAATAAGCTGTAGAAATGATGTAGACCAACATGGCAGAATCCCTACGATAATGTCAGACAGCGCACAGCCACTTATCCCTATTCACTGGGTCATTGCAGATGTTCTTCTGTAAGACCTACCGACACCCGTTATTAGGACCCAGGAATGAGGCGGATTGGGCGACGCAGCGATGGCATGAGCCAGAGTCCTGGTGGTGTCGATCCGGCTGGAGAACACGTCTTTTTTGTAGCTTTCGTTCCACCTGAAACCATGTTTTGTTTTATTCCTTGCTGTAATGAAAGCAAACTAGCACAATCTCCATTATTAACAGTCACTGACGGCGGGAGTATTTTAAAACCCTCTACGCCATGTTGGAGTGTGGGCTCCTCTTTCCTGGGAAACGTGTTGTTAAAGACGTCTGCACTGCCCTTCTCATAGTGATTGTGTACTGGACTTTATTTAGGAAACATGGTATGGCAACCAGCTATGACAGCTATGGTATTTTATACAATTACGTCTTGGTTGGTATTGCGATCCAAAATATGGACATTTGTACACTGCTCCGACATTGTGCTGATGTTATACTTTGGGTTCGTAGTGAGATTATTTGAAGGAGGTGTGGCTAGGAAGATGTCAATAAAGCGTGCCACGCTCACTCCTTTTTGGTACATTGCACAAAAAGACACTTAACTTTAACATCTTCTCTGCATTTCTTATTTTTGGTAATGACTTTAAGCTGGACCAACGTTGATGGGCTGCTCCAATGGAATCTCAGAGGAACGCATCAACTGAACAGTGGACACTGACTGAGGTTGTCTTTGGGCCCATCGTTCCTCTTCCTCACCATCTCATTGGGTTCAGGATGCTCTCGCCGGACAAGTTGACAGCGCCATCACATGGTGGGAGGCCATCGGACTCCAACTGAGCCTGGGGGATAATATAATAATTCATCTGAAAGCTCTTTACAGACACATAGTGGCACGTATATCCTGTGCTTTGTTATGTTCTGAGGGTAGGGTTCATCTGCGTGTTCATACCCAGGTTATCCTTCCTGGGCCGGGTTTACGGGATACGAGTGTGACCTCATGGCCACGCTTCCCAAGCAAGCGCGTGAGCTCACGGCCAACAAATCCAGACCCCCCGCCTGTTGACCAAAGAACGTTTGCAGAGAAGAGAACTCTATAGTTGATTATTGTCAGGAAATCCGGCCGTTGTCATGTACTAATGCATAATATATTATTATTTGTTATGGAATCCAATTAACAATGAAACACTAGCTTATATTAACATGGTGTTTTCTGCAGCTGGAAGGGCAATTTCCTGAGGGAACCTTCTCGAGGGATTAATAAAGTTCCTATCTATCTATCTATCTCCTGAAAATTTAAGTTGATGCATCAAGCCTATATAAAAACCTAAACATTTTAACCAAAATTTTACAAAAAGGTGTTTTCCTATATATTTATCCTATCCTGGCATCAAACACTAGTTTTGATATTTTTCAATCTGGATTTTCGACACAATCAAATTGGTTTCAATAGCTCTATGGGTGACGATTCTATATGGCAATGTGTACAAACGGACAAAAAAACAGGCTGCAGAACTGATACATTTATATTATTTGACAATAAGATATTCCTGCAGATGTTAACCACTATGGAGGAATTTTGCGTTTGAAGTGTGCTATATAAATATATTTGTCTTTACCCTTGATGGTAAAATCCTATCGCGCATGCGTGATAAAGACTCTTACAAAACAGTACAACGTTAGCTCGGTAGCTATCCACATTTAATAAAAACAGCACGTTATTAATAGTCGGAAAATGAAATTGCATTGACATCACAAGTCAAGCTAGGAGTCTTGTCTACGACAGTTCAAAGCAATACTGTATTCCAAGGTGATATCGGACTAACGCGAGCTACACTATGAAGCCTTTTAACTCAGACAGTGTTATGTCATATTGTCCAAACATTAACTTAATATTTCAAACATACATTTCCAAACTTACCTATTAATACTCGCATGGCCACAAATAAGCTGTCTAATGTAAATAAGTAGCAGTTAACACCAGCATCGCAAATGTCCTTCCTCAGTTCATTAAAAAACTCCAGCGAAAAGAAAATAGTGTTTGGACTCTGATTGGTTCCCTTCTATGAGGACACTGATTGGTTCTCTTCTATGAGAACGCTGATTGGTTCCCTTTTATGCGAAAGAGGGCAGACCTGTGCAGACATTAGATCTGAAGATGGGAAAAACATTTATTATATGTGTATAGGAGATACAAGTGAAAATAAATAAAACTAAATGAATATAATATATACAAATATCAATGCGGTATCCTATTGCCCTAATGATACATCAATACAATAAAAATACAATTATTGAGCTGTAGCATATGGGGAAATCACAGTAGAAAGTTGAACTCATTCATGTCTGCATTGATTGGGTGCCAGCCCCGGAAGTAGCATGTCCGGAGAACAAGAAACACGTGGTTTTGATAAAGCCATAAATACAGCTTCTCGGGAACCTTGTGGTCTCTTCGTCGCGTAGTTAGAGCTGTAATCATTGTGCCGCTGATCATAGGTTACACACGGTGTTGAGTCCTATAGGTATGTGGTTAATTCATTTGGATTATTTTACATTTGGCTTGTTGGTAGGTTGTTTATTTGTTGTTAGTTTAAATTATTAGCTGTATAATCATGTTTAACGACTTACTAGTCCACCACGCCGCTCCATGCATCTTCGGCTATGCTAAAAGCTAATGAAAAGCTGCTTTTTAATGTTTGTAGTTGTAATGGAAATAACAATAGATTTAGGCCACTATGTACTAAGTTTTGAACTTTTACTAACTGGAGGGGCTATTAGACTTTGTGTGTCGCAGTCAAACCTGAAATGATGATTTGCCGTGAGTCCGTGTTTCACCTGAAGCTCATGATTATAATTTCACTGCGCTGATGGTTTGACCCAGACCGGCTCCGTTGTCTGCCAGTTAGTCTTTGGTCCTTAGACTCATGATCTGTATTCCGCCCATAGGAAGTCAACGGGCGCTACATATTCTTGAACGGGGGTGATCGCAGCAAGGTAAGTCGTGAATACTCCCTTAACTACTTTACCATTTTTGAATCGATGATGACTTGCATATTCCGTGTTTCACATGAATTTCTATGATTTCAGCAATGTGCTCTGAGATTTCAAAGGTGCTTATGATGGTGCGCAAGTATGTTGAGTATTTGACATTAACGCACGTGTTCTTGTTTTACTCTAGGTAGGCCTACATGCTGGAAGGAGACAGTCGACAGGGTCCTGCATGTGGCATCAAATTTAGTGAACAGAACTGGTATAGAATATAAAAAATAAGTTAAGTTATATCCGCCACGGTGCATAAGCCTGCTCATAACTTCTGCTCATATTTTCTAGATATTGTGTAGCCTATATGCCCTAATTAATTGACTTGTATTTCTGCGATGTACTGCTTTGTATTCATAACGTATATAATAAAATTGTTGTCACAAATGGATTTGTTTCATGCATCTAGACTTTATTAGTTTGGGTTCCTCTGAACATGGCGTTCCTGGGGAAAAGTGTTATCAAAGACGTCAACTTGATTCGTATCGTGCTTCAAGAGGTGTAATAGTTACTTCGGAAAGGGTTTAGGCTTTGATTTAAATCATACGGTTAACCTGTACACATGAAATTGGACTGAACTTCAGCATGCAATGTAGAGCTGGGATTACCCATAATGCTGGGTTACCTAAAGGCCTTTACAGGCCCTTGGAATAACATGCCTTGTGGAAAGTAATGTTCTAGTGCATTCAATGCTGGATATCTCCAGCCATAACTTTAATATGTAATTCCTTAATTACATTGACAGTACACATGTACAATGCACTCAATGGTAAACGTGTACTCTTACCATTGACATATTTACAGCGTGACAAATATATATTTACAGTTTAAGTTTGTATAGTTAAGATGAAACTAAGCTAATACCAGCCACATCTTTCAGTCATTTATAGATCAGACCTCTTTAGTGTGCTTTCAGAAATTTTGTTCCCGGTCTGGTCCATCGATGTGCCCTCAAAGAGTCGAGCCATGAAGGAGAAACCGTTTGTCTTGATGTAGGCCTTCCCAGCGAACGTGTAGAGGACTGGGTTGACACAACTACTGATGAAGGCCAGGGCTGAGGTCACGGCGCGACTTGTGTCCGATATCAAGCGCAATCTGTAAGAGATGAACTGCTTAGGAGTGGGACAGAACCCCCACACGCAACCTGTTGAGTACACAGCACTGTGCAGTCCACAGTGTAGATCAACACACCTACACTAAATGAATTAACGTATGACTAACTTTTTTTGCATTATCTGCTGATGCATATGCAGTAAAACATTTAGTATAGCACCATTCCAATTGTACACATCTGCTTGGTAAGCAAAGACGGAGACAACGCAGCGATATCAACACGAGTAGTTCTAGCTGGAGAAGGGCATGTGTTCATTCTATTGAAGTGTGAAATGTACAAGACCATTGTACATTGTGTTGTATTGTATTATACTACTTAACTATGTAGCATCTGCAGTAGCTGCTATCATTGCTGTAACACAGGAAATTGGTTAGCCTAGCGATTGTGGTACATGCACTTGGTTCTATGAACATCCTTACTGTACCGACAGCGAAATTGCCATTTCACAATTTTTCTCAAATTCATGCACTGAATAGTGACCTGGTTGAGTGTGCGTGTGTCTGTTGGGTTATCTGGATTGTATAGGATGTAGCAAGCAAGTGATAACCAGATAAAGACAGATAAGAACCAGGGAACACCGCAAGCTGATGACCAACATGGGAGAGAAGGTGATGCAGGCGCATTAAACGAAGACGGGGAGAGATGGTGCGATAGACGAGAGAGACACAGAGGGACTTTTCTTACGAGAAGCTGCGACCGAACCTGTGCAGTTGAAAGCATTTACTGACAGTTAACTAATATAGTTATAATTGACTAGTATATAAGTATTCACTTTTACATTTTATAATAGGGTTGATCCTAGGCCTTAACCTAACCTGAGCTCCTACACATGGAATGTGATAAACGCTTATTAATGCATTAGCACTTTGGTCAACTGTTGTTGTTTTTTTACATGAACTAATTTAAATTCATAGTTGATTAATGTTCCACTATGGTGTATGTATTCCCTGCTAATCGAATGTGTGCTGCTAATATTTCCGTATATGAAATCCAATTCCACTGGCTGTGTCCATCATCAGTGCGAGTGTGTTTTAGTGGTTATCCTGGAATAGCCATTAAAGGTGAAAGTCTGTGGCAGAAGGAAACGGTAGAGACATGGGATTCATACTCACTTTGCTTGCACCTTCGACTTATCATCAAACCACTCAGCTGAAACCTGGGAGCGACAGGAGGAACTTCATGTTAAGCAATATTTCTGTCTCTTTAACCCACTTATTCCAGGCCACAAGCCAGCTCATTCTGTCCAATGCTCTTGACTATATGTATACTTGTTCTGCCTAGTTGGCTTTACTTGGCATCTGACACACTATATATATGATATATATATATATTAATATTCATTTATTTATATATATATATATATATATCAAGTGAAGAAGTGAATATAAAAGATAATAATGTATTTATATGTAGACTTAAGGCCTACTTTAACTTTGTTTCGGCATATTTTAATAAACAACACAAAAAAAAGACAGTTTTGCTTAAAGGACATTGACTGGAACGTTATTAACTGTATCTGGTGTATTCATTCAAAACTGGATTCAGTAGGTAACAACACAAGTCACAAGCAGGGTTAGCCTTCTTACCTGTACCATGTTGATGACATGATAGGGCAGCCACAACAAGCCAAAGGTCACCACAATCCCGAAGATCAGCTTCTCACTGCGCACCTTGCGGCGAAACTTGGTCTGCTTAAGGCGTCTCACAATCTTCATGTAGCTGGTCATAATGATGGCATAAGGAATTATGAAACCGATCACTGTTTCAAAGGAATACTGGAACATCACCTGGACACAGGAAACAGGGCAAGTCAGGGCCGGAGACATTGTTCAACAACGACATTCTTTGACATTCAAGTGAATTTCCAATCTGATCGTTTTTCAAGTTTACCATATGAGGTTCTGCACAAGTAAAGCTGTGCTCACTAATATGTACACGCTCACTAAGCAAGTCCAGTATAGCTTTGTCCCTATCATTGAGTAGATGTTTAACCAAGCATACCTATGAAAATAGTTACGAGATACAAGTCATTAATATAATGAAGATATACCAGTTATACAGACAAAGAAAAGAGTGGGGTGCAGATCATAGCATTGTTGTCATTATAGGGTCCTAAACCCAATGGAAGAAGTACTTCTACACACACTACACACTAAACATCAGGCCTTGAGTGTCCAGTGAACACAAACAAGGTACTTACTTGTACCTACTAGTCTTTAACTATAGGATGCTGGTATTGTAATAGAACCAACACAATGGTTATGTATCTCATACTTGAAAGGGAGAATTAAAAAAATATTTTTAATGAAAATAATTTACAAAAAACATTTACAAAGTTGAGCAGTGCATTCTAGGATAGTCACCCACCTGTTTGCTATCAATCGGAGTTAATTGTCAGTCCTGCTTTTGACTCATTGACCAGGACACTATTGTAGACCAAAAGGCCTTACCTATTGTAGACCAAAAGGCCTATATTACCCTATATTGTCATTCTAGGTCCAGTACTTTGGTCATTGAGGCCAACCAATGAGAAGAAGGTTATTGGCTCTCTATGACAACCGGATCTATCATCCATGCTTCCATTATACTCTCTTTGAATGTAATTTGAACTGTTGCTGCCATGTCCTGGTTTCTATTTTAAGACCAAAACAATTCTGAGATGTGATGCACAGTGGTAGAAATTCTCGGTAGCATTGGGCCTTTGAACCCAACCACTCTAACTGCCAATGTGTCGGGGGGGGGGGGGGGGGGGGGGGGGGGGGGGGGGGGGGG
>JAOSLM010000157.1:1961905-1972046 GCA_025629765.1 Eleginus gracilis
GGAGAGGGAGAGAGAGAGAGAGAGAGAGAGAGAGAGAGGGAGAGGGGGGGGAGAGAGAGAGAGAGAGAGAGAGGGGGGGAGGGAGAGGGAGAGAGAGAGAGAGGGGGGGAGAGAGAGAGAGAGAGAGAGATAAACAAACCAAAAAGTCCCCACCTTCTCTGCTACCTCCCTCCCTACGTTTCTCTGCTATTGGGTGGTTTTGCATTTTACAGGTTTCACAATCCCATCAGATGCCCAGATTGGTCAGAAATGGTCTACATTTTTAATCGGTTCATACAGAGGCATGCAAAGTCAACACAAAACAGATATTCTCATAGAGCCTTTCACTCAATTATAGCTGACTCATGGCTATGGCATTCCTTAATACAAACTCAAATTATAGTTCAGAACTCGTACCTACAGTACCTTAACAAATTAAGTCTGGAGGGGGATGAAAGACTTAAAATGTTTAATTTAATAATTTCTTCCAAAACAATTCCTGCAGTAGGACAGGAAACCCACTATAGACAGTTCCCCCACTAGGTGGGGCTGACCCATGTGGTGGCATGTTTATGGGATATATTCTCATTATATTTTTATATTGACAGCCTAAAAAATATTCTACTTCTTACACGCCATTTTACAGAATATTTGAAGCAAAATAATATATATATATATTTGTTTTCGTAAAAGTTTGGAGGCATATGGCACTGGATGGCAGAAGAGAGGAAATATGTTTTGGAGGATATAATTAAAGGTAGTGAACATTTCACTCCTAAAAAAATCCTGGTCATGTGAGAGAAAATATGGAAATGGTATCGGAAAATTGAACATCGGGCCTTTTTCTAATAGCTTTTTTCTTTTTAGGTGTCATTTTAAGCTGTGACACTGTAGTCAGTGTGACAAAATCGCTGCAGCTTCTAATTCCGCCTCAGCCACAACTCCCATTAACTTCCTCTGCATTGCATGCTGACATTGACAATCCCCTGTTATTTGTTAAGCTCCCTGGGGAGATGCTGTACTCTGTTCAGCAGTATCCCCATTTCACTTGCTGTTAAATTTCCATTAGGCGTACCACTTTTCCAGCTGTCTCCTCCAGCTTTAATTTATATCTCTTCTACAGTCTGATATCTTAATGATTTCTCTCGCAAACTCTTGCTTCTTTTGTTCCTCTTCATTTTGTGATTCCTACATTTGATTAACTTTTCTTGCATGTGGATTACCCCCCTTATCATCTCTGATGACATCTCTCTAAGCTGTTTGCAAATGTCTTTATCGATATTGTCCGATAAAAGCAGGCTTTGGAAGATGGATCTCATCCCAGCAACCCTGTCAATTTTCTGGATTACTTTCTCTTCTTTGATGTGTGTCCCACCCCTCCTTGCTTATTTACTCATCAAACAACAAAGAAAAATACACTGTGATGGTGTCTTTTCATTCTATCAACACCAGGAGGATATCAGCATTGTTCATGTGTTGTGTATGTTTGAAGTAGTAGGATTTTCCTGAGGGCCTGGCAACTATGTTCAGAGACTTCATCCATCGCAGTCCAAAGAGTCACACTCTGTCTTCCAGTCTCTCTGCTTCAGGACACAGCCTTCTGTCATTGTTTGTTAAATGGTTTCTCCTACCCTGGGGATTAAAAAAATCATCTTCATGCCATCCTTATGAGTTTGAAGAACTTCAGTTAAACTCTACAGTCGGTAACTGAAAAACATGAGCATATTTTGGGCCCATGGATGGCAATTATAACGTTACAGCTAAGCAGCAGTGCTTGATATACAAATTGCAGCCTTCCTGAAGGGAAGGCATTTAGATATACTATAATGTGTTGTTTCTTAAGGTGTTAATCTGATACATTTCTATGTATCTTTCACAGATTTTACAGGTCAGAAGAGAAAACAGGTCAGGAGAGGAGAGATGTATAATTTCATCATTTTAACTAAGTTTTAGATGTAAAAGTTGTAACTGTTGCAGAGGCACGATTGTATAGACCAATAGCTGTTGGCTTGCTCCATTCTGCAGTTTCTTAGGTGTTTATTATGGCCGCTGGGGTTGATTGAGGTGGTAATGGAATATACCCTACACATTTATACTGAACTGCATTTCATCAGAAAGTCCTGACTCTTTTAATAGATTCATCTGCACCTCCGTCATATTGTTATATTTCAGTAAGCCGGTTATATACATCAGAAGTTAGAATAAGCCGTCCTTCATTCGAAAACTTAATTATTGGACATTGGTTCTTGCATCCTCACATTGCCCACCCACACCCCAAGTTTTACATATAGTCCCATTTTGGGTCACATCTTTATTCAAGGCTTACTTCCAGCTTTATAGACAGATAATTATCAATATGGATACAGCCGGCTGGCCAGGATATGTATGTACGTGAATCAAGAAAAATCAGACCCACTCTTGTAGCCGAACTTTGTCGCAATCACCCGCTGTGCTGTTTTACACTTCTCGTTAGTCATCACATTGATCTTTAAAGGCCACCCCCATCTGTATTCCCTCCCCAGCTCCATTGTCAACCACTTGGTAGTTGGAAACACATTTAATGGCCCCTCTGTGTAATTGTTCATGCTGGCTGGAACACAGCACCTCTGCTGTTTATGAGCCAGGGGTGCAAATTTGGTTTGACAGGTTGGGGGGGGGGAAACCACCGGTGGGAGTTGGTCAGCAGCGAATCATAAACAAGGGATTTTTTCTGATCACTGAATGTTCTTTTGCCGTAAACTGTACTAGCGTACCACAGAATCGACTTAATATATTGTGGAATAAAGAATTATGGTAATACTGTTAAAAGAAAAAAGAAAGTATAATTTAAAATGTGGAAGGGACATGTCCCCGCCCCCTTGCCCTCTAAATTGCGCCTATGTTATGAGCCAAGGTCAGAGACCAGCCACCTACAGTCTGTGATGGATTACAAGTTTACAAGCCTCTGAACACCATGTGACAGAGACAGATTCCACCAAATCATGGAAAAGGCACCCTTTTTTTCTTTAATCCATCAGTTTCAAATATCACAGCGCCTGTAAAGAAGAAGGATTTAGCTGTGTTCTGCCCTGCTAAAAGGTTCAGAAATATGCTTCAGTATAGCCATTGTACTTCCATTCACCTACACATGGTGGATAACCACAGTGGACTTTCATCATCAGAACTCTCAAGAAAGCCGTACTAAATAACCAATGCAAGTTGTTATAAAATATTTAGCTAATGTCATCCAAAAATATTGTTATGAAACACCATTTATATAAAAAAGAAAGAAAGAAATGCAAATAAAAAGCCTAACAAATGATGCCAGAGCATCCCAGGTAATTGCCTTAATCTATCACTCCTAGCTAACCATGCACACAAACTGTTGGTTCTGTAATAATCTACACTTCCCTCAGCCTTTACAAAAAGGTCTGATTCTTTCTGAGTAACTCTGACAATGATGATGATCTGAGAATCCCCCTCCACGGGAAGCACCGACCTCTCGTTCTCCGGCTCTGGATTGTTGCGGATGATCGGCTGTGATGGCTGAGAAAGAAGAGGCTTAAGACAGAAGAGGCTTCACTTTGACGCCCTCTCAACAGTCTATTATAGTTCAAGTTTATCCTGGAGCAGTGGGAGCCATCTTGTGAGAACACCCTGATGTGATCACGTTTTCTCTGCAGAACAGGGTGGCCTCAAGCCTGTTGATTGCCTCCTCTGAAGAGGCTCAAATCACAGCTGACAGACATGGTGGAAATGGAGGGCACCCAAGGTAAGAGTAGAAATCGAGCGGGCATTCAAAACTGTTTCAGATCAGATAGACGGAATAAGTAGCCTGGGAACCAGACGGATTTTGCAAGCTTGTGTTTATGTGATCTGGCATGCAACTGGCAACCTCCCGGTCAGACCGATTTCGAAGCAGACCTCGCGAATCGGTCTGGCGATGTGAGGCGATGTCATAGAATACCGATGTTCAAAGTTCAACCAAGATTTGCACGGAAGCAATTCCTTAGAGGAGACGCCGTGCTCGCTGCACTTCGGGCATTCTTCGGCAATAGCGAGAGAGAGCAAGAGCGTCTCTCTGATCAGCTGGGGTTGGAGTTCTCTGAACAACCCAAGGCCGTGCCCATGCAAGGAAATCAATAGCAGGAGTGGCCAAGACCAGACTAATTGTCATTGTGAAAGGCAAACCTGAATATGTGGACGGTCTCGCGAGGCCAGCAATGACCCGAGCAGTGTCACCACTGAAGAAAGCCCGCCGAAGGCAGACGACGGACCCTTCTGGGAAGGGTTGCGCTTGATTGAATATCTAATCCATTTTGACAGCTGATCTCCAAGCCTGCTTGGTCACCTTGTACTCGCCTTCAGAGTTGATGAAGAAATGTGCAGATGTAAGGGCACCGACCAACCCATTCGTTGGACTGCCTCTACCGCTGCAGAATGGCAGGGCCCTGTTTTCACTCTGCTCCAGTCCAACGTGACCAAAGTGTTATGAAGTATTTAATGGGCACATAACAGTGCGAAGAATGATTTGTCTGGGGGATGTTCTATGGCATAAACTGCATGAGTCTGACTGTATATCCTCCATGGGGCATTGCTACGTCCTGCAGCCATTATGTACAGATGGGAGTCCTTACACACACACAAACACACACACGCAGGTACACACAGAGAAATACACATACACATAGTACATACACACACACAGCGGGATATCATGTCTCAGGAAAGACTACTGCCACAGTGAGATAGATTCATGAACACAACGTGGGGACATTTAACCAAGGCCTTACTATTCACTTTAACTTAGTTAGCTTAGTTACTTCAAACATTATTCCTCCAATGTAGACACCCATACAGTATCCATCTGACGTCGCATAAAAGCCCCTCCTCTGGCCCTGGAGTCTCCAGTTGGCCACTGAGCCCACCCACTTAGGGAGTACGAGTACGCGTTTCAAATGGTACGTTATCCATTATCACTGCCATTCGTATTTATCGTCTGTTTGAAGTCAAATCTGCTGCGTCTGGCAGTAAAGTGCCACGCTGCCGTGCTTGCACACGCATCGCGGACAGATGCTCCGAGCGGTATTTTTTGGCTCTTTGCTCTGATACGCCGGTTGTCGGTTGGTTACGGCCTCCTCTCAGCCGTAAAAAAGCTTCGGAGGCCGTGGAGCGGAAGGGCAACCCGCCACACGCGCAGTATTTCAAAATGATATGCGGTAACACAAGGCATCTTGACAACAAGAAACCTATTTCTATGCACCGCCAGCCCACATTTAACACCTGGTTAGGCTCTGGATGCCTCCTCTGCAACGACGGAAAACGATGTCTCAACATTGGTATCATGGCGCCATAATGAGATTCGACCTCCTAATGTACTGTGATCGAGCTCTCCTTGAATCCGTGGGTTTTTTTGCAGTTTTTAAGTGTAATTACGTCGGATTTATGCTGTAAAGCGATCGTGCCCTGAATAAATTATTGAAATATATGTCAAATGTAAAACATGTCTTTGTCTTCCACCAGATTGTTGCAGTGAAGTCTAACTGGCTCACAGTGCTCCTAACTTTGTACGTGGTGCTACATTAGGTTTGCTCATCAATTAGTAAACTGTCCAGAATAAAGTGGGGAGCGTGGTTATATGGCAAAACCTTTATGTTAGAACCCCAAACTACTGAGAGAGAGAGAGAGAGAGAGAGAGAGAGAGAGAGAGAGAGAGATGGAGAGAGAGAGGGGGGGAAGAGGGATAGAGAGAGAGAGAGAGAGAGAGAGAGAGAGAGAGAGAGAGAAAGAGAGAGAGGGTCATTACCAGGGAAAGGTGCTGTGTTGGGTCATTACGGTTCTATTCTACAGGCACTCCTTCTGCCACACAATACCCCACAAATGTAGTGCTATTTGTTTTCCTGGAACCAGTCAATTTTAATACATGATACATTATGTTGCTCAATACACCATTGTTCGATAGCAGGAACACCATTTTCTTTGGGAAACCATTCACTTTGGCTGGTAGGTCATCAGTGTAATTCCCAACCAGCTGTTCGACTCACAGAGTACTACATTCTTTGCCTCTGGGCCTACTCCCTGGGGTTTATCTGTAATCTTTCTGTTTTAACAGAATTGTCATTTTTGGGCCCTTGGTTTGCTAAAGGCCCCCCTAACCCCCTGCCCCTAGTGTTCACTGAAGCAGATTCCAGCTCCACTCTCACTGAAATGTAATCAAATCCTACCAGAAGCTCCGTGAATACAAATATTATAATTATCTTTGACTCCGTTTGGCCATGAACGACTATTAGCATACATTTGCGGAGCTTAAAGGCCCGCTAGGAGCAGGCTAAGGAGAACTAATTGTTCCAATAATAATAGTTGCTCAATATGTGGGTTTTTTTTAAGGAACTCCGTGAAAGACGATGTCATTATTTGAATCTCTTCACAGTTTCAAATGTGTATGTTAATATCCACGTGGAGAAATGGATGTTATGAATGCTAAAATATAACAATTGTTATCCAGGCGAGATAAAGTTGACACCAGCAGAGTATTCTGTATGTCTTTGGATTGAACGACTTTATTATTTATATATATATGAGGTATTTTGTGTCCAGTGTTTAACTAAATGGATTCACTCTTTTTGTGTGTGATTTTACAATAACATTAAATGATGTTCTATATATGAACATCGGAATCTGAGACTTATTGTTCAACGCTGTTCTAATATGGCTCATGTTCAGAATAACAAAACTAATAACAAAGCACCCCATGTTTTAACTAAAAAGTTCAGAAAATTCAAAGACTCTACAGGAATTTGAGACTGTCTGTAACTCTGTTCTATCGAGCCTATGTTGAGAAGGCTGAGACATGCCCAACTTTCAGTGAAAACACAATCAACATGCCTTTCTCTCTCTCTGGCATTTCTGCACTAGCTTAACAAATACAAAGATTGTGTCTTTTTTCCGTAACCGCAACATAAAATGAATCCGAGCAGCCTGGAGAAATACAAATCCATTCACGGCTGTTATCAACAAACAGATTGGCATCCACCCTGAATGCTTCAATTACAGCCGGCGTTGAGGCAGATATGAACAGAAATCTCACTTCACGTTATTTCCATGTCTGGGGGCTTCTACCGTGGGCTTTTGTTAGGCCTAAATGATGCCTTTCACTGCTCATACTGGGACTAATTGGAGCATTTTCTTCCCCCGTTGAGGGAGGAGAGGGTGTGCCTCATTGAACTAGGTGTCCAACTGGTTTTGAAATGGGATAAAGATCTAGATTGTATCCATTGTCTCGAACACCAAGGTCCCTCAGAAGATATGCATAAAACATTGGACTCACCAACACTAACGACACTGTGGCCTTGCAACTGCTGTCAAAGCTTTGTTTAAATGACTCAAACTTAGCCGCAGATTGTGTGAAAGAAAACGTAATACGCCTATGATAGGGGGCTGAGCGACTTATATATCCCATTAGCCATCAATCACTACCTATGTTTATGTTTGTCAACAAGACATTTACAGCTCCGATATTTTTTCAATTGAGTAAATAGTGGCAGTAGAAAAGTTCCACATTGCAGGTTTCTTGTCTGTAGGACTCAATAACTGGTATGAACTCCTGTCGGGGCTTCCATAATAAGGGATCATGGATTTTACGTATTGTAAACATTATATAATATCCAGAGAAAACCTAAAAGTGATAAGAAGCAGCAGGGGATCAACGTGGCTGGGGTTAGCAGGCTGTGTGTGATGTTCAGGGAGGAAAGAAGGACGGAAGAACGGGGACAAGGGAAATACCTATTGACATGTTGGAAGCAGATTCATGGTGGACGGTAGATAGCAAATCAACACTCAGGACACAATTGAGTGTTAGCTGACTGCTCAAAATACCAAAAAAACAGCTCATTCAATTTGCCATCCATGGCACTGTATACACAGGAGAAATACAGGGATTCATTTTTAATCAAGAATATATTGTATCTAGAGGGCTGTCTCTAAATATTATGTGGGAAACACTGACCAAAACAAGAATTGCCTTCATCGGTCACATTGCCAATCGCTCACTAACCCTTTTCTGCAATCGAGAGCCTTAAAAAAGCTCAAACTGTTGACAATTATCTGAAGGGATTGAGTCCAAACAGACTTGGCCTCTTGCAGAGAATGCAGAGATAACTCTCACACCAGGTGAACAAGGATCAAATGGCTCCCATATGCAGCCTATGTGAGCCATTTGATCCTTGTTCACCTGATGTGAGAGTCATCTCTGGTGTCCCAGACTCACGCAGTTCCATCCGCAGAATATATCGGCAGCTTGAGCAGGGTCATGGATGGCAGGATCATGTTGTCGGTCATAAATGCATGTTGAGTAATTGACAGCCTGGAAAGTACCCATGTGATAGCAGTAGAGCTCCAAACCCGACCAGAAACCACACCTAGATAGCCATGAACCTAAATATAGCCAGACATTTTCCGTAACGAGTTTCTCTCTAAGCGTAGGAGTCATAGGCGACAAGAAAACACAACAAAAAAACATAACAAGGACAGCCTATTTTCTCACATTAAATTGTATAACGTAGGATAGGTTATTAGGCGAGGAAAGGAGTCATTCTACCTTTATACACATTCATTATTTAGGTGGAAGCTTGGAAAAAAACATGTTATTGTTATGATTAAAATAAATAGAATAACGGAAAAGAATTGAATATGTCCATGCTCCTTTGCAGGGTTGAATTTCATGCCTTTTTGCAGTCTTATTTCAACAGACTGTCGCAACTTTTGCATCGTACATAACCCACTGGTTCATTATTCTCGCTGTGCACATTGTGAAAGACTCTCAAATTCAGACTTTTCTCTCATTTTTTTCTCTCTTGTGCAACCGGGCTGCAATTGCCAGACGACAGCTGCCTTCTCACCTCCTCAGCAGCATCCATTTTCCCCGTTTCACTTTAATCCCAAGCAACGTATCTGACGGTTATTGATGTTTTGTTGGTCAGTCCGGTGGGTTGGAGGGGACGGGGGGGGCTCCTGCCTGCAGCGGATCTGACAGAGATACGACACCAGTTGCTTGTACGTGAACACACTACAAAAACATAGGAGTAATTGTAATTAACGAATCTTAACTACAGCACCTTTTTAAGGGAAGATGGTCCACAGCCACGGCCTTAGCACGGGGATTATCTCAAGTGGAGGAGTTCGCTAGCCCTGTGAGACCCTCTCCATGTAGCCAGGTCCCGGTTTAGTTTCTTGCTGGCATCACTCCCGTTGAAACCCCAACTCTCAAAGCCCAGTCGTTCACAATAAATAGCGAAGTGGGGTTCTGGCCAAACCCAGCCAGTGATGAGTCAAGCCCCGGGGGGCAGCTCCGTCCATCGCTACACCACTTCTGTCTGCCGGACCACTCGCTTCGTACTAGCCTCCTGGCCATGGGGCTCCAAGGCAACAAAAGATTAAAACAATGGCGGCCCCTAAATGAAATCCTTAATGGTATTTGAGAGAGAGGCAGAGACAGAATCGGGTTGTAAAATATGTTACAGCAGAAAGGACAGGACTATTAACATGTAATAGTAGGGGACATAAAGGGAGGGGTTAGCAGTATGGCGAGAGGTCACAGGCCCCTCCAGGACGTGGCTCCTCTCTCTGCACTGCTGCTCGGCTGACAGCTAGCAAACTGAACATCGAGAACATACAGCACTGGGACATCTGCAGTGGGCACGTCGCACCAAACACACATACACACACACACACCTCCAGATTTATAGCGTCGGCTGAAAGGGGGGAGGCTAAAGCAATTTAGATAAACCTTTTTACACATATGCAGAAAGAAATAATTAATTTTGTGAACCCGAGAGGAGGTTCTGGTTCATTTGTTTTATATGCCATTAAATTTCTTCACTCTGGAATAATACTGAGCTTTGTTCAGTTTATTGGTACGTCTGAGCTTCTCAATGACCTCAATTTAAAAAACAGCAGTACGTGTAGGACTGCAGATCCAAAGTCTTGGCACAGCTGAACTTCTAGTGCTTGGGGTAGTGTACTTGTTGAACTTGTATAAAGCACTCCTGGTGGACTGAAACCCCTTTGAAAGTCTACCATTGTATCTTATTTTTGTCACGTAGTTTTGGTCAATTGACGTTGAATTAATTATAAATGGGGGGAATAATATTATTGCAATACACTAGGCACCTTCAAAAACCTACCT
>JAOSLM010000157.1:4196517-4206976 GCA_025629765.1 Eleginus gracilis
TGTGTGTGTGTGTGTGTGTGTGTGTGTGTGTGTGTGTGTGTGTGTGTGTGTGTGTGTGTGTGTGTGTGTTTGAAATGGATTATTCCATAAATTAATTTAGTTCCAAACAAACATTTGCATAGGCCTACTTGCATTTGCCATAAAGCATCCTAAATATACTATTATAATAACAATATTTTCTGATAAAAATGATGCATATATTTCGTTATTGTCCACTACTTGGTTTTTAATTAGATATAATGTGAGATAGCAAGATACCAAAAAAACAAACACTGGACCGTAACATGGCTCTACTGACGCAGAACGTTTTGGACTGACGTTTTTATTGCACAGCGACCCCAGACTGAGATGAGACCCGCGAAAGACACAGACAACTGCTACTGTGGCTCGAATGGCAGCAGGCTACTGGGCTGGCTTTGAAGTCGTCCTCCTGTGACGTAGGACCTAGTTCAAGTTTGTCCCCCACGTTTAGTCCTGCAGCAGGCCACGGGAACATACGAACGTAGGTTGCTTTATGAAATGTAATTCAGTTAAATTCGCATTAATGGCGTATGCCTATAATGTCAATTAATGGGTTATTTCTGTGGGAAAATAAAGAATAGGCGTTGTATTTAGGGCTGTATCTGAGTTAATGGTATTTAACCGAAAGGCAGGAATAAAATAAGTAAGGTTATTTTAGCCGTTTTTTTATTTATTTTATGCATGTTCTCTTACTTTGAAATTCTACATTAAAGATCTAGCCTAAGTGTTACGGAATATATAGGCCAGGTTATTGTTTCAACAGATAAGGCTTCTTCATTCTGAATTCAAAATAAACATCGAACTGAAGAAAAGCTGTTGCTAGTTATCAAAATCTGAATCACTCGCAAAACAATCGAATAACAAATCATTCAAATTTTTAAATTGTCATGTATAAAAGTCCATTCTAATCGACAAGAACAATCCCTGTGAGGTGTGTAGACCCGGGACATCACAGACACATAGTCCTTGTGTAGTCCGGCCCTATAATTAGACTCGGCGCTGGGAGAAGGTCGGGCAGAGACCTCTGACTAACAGGGTGGGTGTGGAGGTCTCACGCCAAGGCGCTCGGGTTATCCGTGGGACGCATGGGCATCGCCGTCTCCCAAACACGGTCTGAACACACACATCCCTCACTCACATTATTCCTCATTATCCCGCCTTCCTGGCCCACCTTCCCTCCCTGAAGAACGGTCGGATCGTTTTATACACGCTGATTTCTTATTTGTTTGTTTTGGAGGTTTTCCGTGTGCTCGGGTTTGTGCCTATATTGAATCTGAATTGTATGATATAAGGTCTCCCTGAACACCGTTTTTAATCGGATCATTAAATTGTGAAACTGTATAACAAAAGTTTATAATGAACTGAATCCAAATTCGATCTTTCTTCTCGGAATTACAGCCTATAGATCCAAATGTCAATTGACCTACTCTGCTCTACTCTGCTCCGAAAACAGGACAAATGACTTTATATCTAGGCCTATGACGACCCGGGAGAGTGAAGACGACAAAACTTAAGCGCGTTATTCTCCCATCTAAAGAGACAAGTGTGTTGGCCCTCCAACCTTTCACTTGTTGGGCTGCAGAGCAGACAAAGCTCGTCTGTGGCCCCTGAGTGGAAACACATGGCGCTGAGCGGGGGCCTATAGCCTGCAGACCCGAGCCTGCGTGTTCCTCTGCGGCGTGGACCTGCAGGTGCACCGCTTTAACCTGGGTCTTTGTCCACCAGTCCTGGTGAATTGCAGCCTGTCATTTAGTGTATTAATAGTTGTATTGGTATTTTATTTGTATTAGGTCTGCTGATGAAGTGCTGTTTGTGACACTGAAAATATTTTTGCAATTAAAAGTGTAAATCACCGAAGCTTAAAGCAGTAATTGAGATCTGATTTGAAGCCATTTCAAATTCGCATATGGAATAAAACAAAGCATGCAATATGTTCAGGGATATGTACAAAGCAGTGCGATGCTATTCTTCGCCTTAATGCAAAGCCATTTCCATTCAGACCCTTTGTGTGTAGCAGTATGTTTTAATAAAAGTTCCCTAGACTATATAAGAGTGGAACACCTTCAATTCCTAACTTTCTATTTGACGTCCAAAATCCTTTAACAAAGTTCTGACGACCAGCAGCAGACATCCTAGATTCCCTGCACGCGAATAATATCAATGGTCATTTCGTAGCCTATCGTAATAGGCATTCACTACAACGTCATTAATAGGCTATATCGTAATATTAATATGAATAATAATAGCCTAATACAAATAATAGTAAACATAATGATAATAAGAATAAAATAATACTTAAAGTAATATTAATATAATAACAATACTGTCCTCAATATCAATAGCGTTTTGACCGTTCCCAGGCTATTGTGTGTGGTGGTTGAGCCCAGTCAACCAGGCTCCTTCACCGTGTGACAGGAGGTTGTGACGCCATGCGAGGCTTTGCATTTCCAGGAATGTAGCGGAACGTTTACAGGGAATATGAACGGCTGGTTACGCGAGAATTGTGGCCATATACCATGGCTACACCAGCTCACGTATTGTACTTAGTTAAATAATTCACACCAGTTCACGTATTGTAGGCCTACTTAGTCATATAATCTGGTGCAATTGAAATTAAATCCCAGTGTAGACGCATGTTAAACCAATTCAAACCAGTTCACGTAGGCTATTGTACTTTGTTAAAGAATCCAATTCACAACAGTTCACGTATTGCAGGGAATAGTTAAAGTATCCAATTCACATCAGTTCACGTATTGTCCTAATTTAAATAACGTGATACAATGGAAATTGTGCGTATGCATGTTAAACCAATTAAATGAACGGATGGTCGCAATCTGAAATATAAAAAATAAAATACAAATAAAATATAGGTTATGGACTACAAAATAGGCCTATAAGCATCAATCATGTAGGCCTATATACTTAAAAAGGTCGTGCAGTGAAGCCAAATATTGCGGTGGGCACACACTGCACTATGTCCTGTTTGATTGTTGATAAGGTCTCCGGCCGCCGACATCCTCCTAATTGACCCCGTCTCCCACTCGGCCTTTTCCGTCCCATGAAGAATGGTTCCAGGGCCCTGATTGAATTTTATTCCTTCCTGACCTGCTCTGTTCTGTGAGGGCGCAATTCATCGCTGGGCTAACACGACGTTTGTTTATTACGTCTGGTTGGGAACGGATCTAATGACTTGCTGAGTCTGATTACCGTTATGTTACGCAAGGGAGGAAGGGAACTTTAGTGGAATTTTTTGTGTTACAACTTCCACATCTTATTCAACATTATTGATTAATTCATTTGTAATTTGTTATTTGTTTTTACTTGGGATACTAACGTGGTAAACGCTACATTGTAATGACGAGTTTACTGTTGTTGTATAATGATAATAATGTTTTTTTTTACTCTTTATTAGCAAACAGATTAGGCTTGGGTGGTGTTTTTATTCTACAGGCCTCACTATAGACCAGTGGTACACGACACCCAGTCAGTAGTAAATCCCTGCTTCAGCACTGTCGACTTGTGAAGGCCTGCGTGTTACGATTAAAACGAATACATTTAGTTGCCTGAATATTGTTTTCATGGATATACTTCTTTATTTTCAGAATTATTATTAATATTATTATTATTGTTGTTATTATTATTGTTATTACTCTATTGATAATATTTGTATTATTAATATTATTGTAGCCTATTATCCTTATCATCAACGTCGTCGTTGGCATGGGCGGATGTATAAAAATCGAAGCTGGCAGAAAGTAAACGTAAACTTACTAATTAACAGGCAGACAGGTTTGCAAATACATTATCATTGGAAATAATTGATTATTCCAGACGTATAACCGTTTACATTTTGCCCAATGCGCAAGTTCGGTATAAACACAACGTTGAATAAAGTGGACTATGTTTTTAATTCCAACAATATAGGACTACTAATAAGCCTGTAGGCCAAGTGCATTTGTGAATGTGCATCTGCGCTTTTACGAGTTGATATAAAAACAATTATATTACAGTAGTGAAACAAAATATGTATTAGTACTATTTAGCCATCTGGCGTTGTGCACAAGACAATGTTGTCGTTTTATCCTCAAAAATTATTTTCCTTTTTTAACAAGCGGTTACCTATGAAACGAAATGGAAACTGGAACCCATGGAGAGGCCATACACGAGTGACATCAGGCCTATCTTTGGCACCAGGGGCACGATATTTACCAAGCAGAGGAATGCGCTCCTAAATACACGTGGCCATCCAAACAAACGTTTGTGTTGGGTGTTTTAGCAGGCCATGTCTAGAAGTGTTGTTATGAGGCGAGAGGGCCCGGGGTCAACCTCATGTCAGGTCGTCTGCATAATCTGACACAAGCACAAATATACCAATTCTCCAATATTAATATCTAACCCATAAAAAACTGAGATATAGCCCAGTAACGTTAATTTGTAAATATGGTAGCATGTATTTGGTTGATACCCTACTTCACATTAATGGGAAATATGATGGATGTATGGCGAGGCCTGCTTCACGCATGCCTCCTATGGGAAGCTTAACTAATGCAGTGTAACAAGTGAAACACAGGGTTATTTTTCAGGTAGAAATACAGTTTAATAATATTTTATATAAATTATATCTGCAGACAGTAGCCAACGATATTTGGCTTGATAAAGCCAATACGCATTCATTAATAATGGCTTCTTCAATTGTGACTGGACTCGAAAACCGTCTTAAAATTGTGTTTAGTGTTTACCTCTATAAAGTTCATTGTAAAAAATACTAGTCCTTGTTAAAAAAAAAAACGTTAAAAAAATCAGTCGTAACTTAAACTCACATGAAATTACAATTTATTAAACAAACAATGCAAGTCCTTCAAATAACTTTAACAAATGAAGATTTTTTTTTGAAATAGTACGGTGATATACATGTTCCTTATTCCGCTATAATGGAACAATTTTGGTGGACAATTAAGGCCATTCAATTTAGAAACACTTCTTTGGTGTTTGGTCCATATTATCCGGCTACAGTTTAGAAATAAATTACTATAGGCAATTTACACGAATATGTCCACGAAAGTTCACATATCCTCAACACATAACGCAAAGGCCGCAAAAGCAAGAAGAGACTTACGTGTTATTTGCAGTAACACTGTTCTTTAAACCAAAAATAAAGTCTTTGTGTCTCTTGCTGGAGCATATCGTTTCATACTAGTCCCAAGCAGAGGCCCGTGAACGAACAGTTTATTCTGGGGTTTCACTCCAAGAGTCAGTCAGCAATGAAAGAAGCCATTCTGCTCATCAGAACTTGCTGCAGTCATATACAAAAGCTCCCGAGGTGCGATAGATAGACTGGCTGGTGGGAAACGACATCTGACAGCTGTTATTCCCATTGACGGGTGAATTATTCAGGCCAATTCTCTGGGACTCGAATATTTCTCTCACGGAGTGGAAGTTCTGCTGTTGGGCCGGGTATGCGGCCCCCAGGTGGCCGAGGTCCCCGGCCTGGTTCAGGTACCAGGAGGTGAGCCGCCCCTGGTGCGGGTGATGGCCTCCGTCCTGGCCGGAATTCAGGTTCCCATGGCCCAGGGAGGAGGCGGACGTGCTGATCGAGTAATCGGGCAATGTGTCGTCCACGGTGGTGCTCGGAGCAGCCAGGTGGCCCGATCTGTCCCCAGCGTATAAACTCATGGCCTGCATGTTGCAGTGATACGTCGCGTTGGAGGTAGAGGAGATAGAGTTCTGGTTGCACTGGGAGCTATAGACGGACGTCTGGTTGGGGGAGTAGTTCAAGGACAACGACGGGGTGATACCCGGGGTTCTGCTGGAGGCTATGAGGCCCGGGGGCAGCTCGGTCGCGCCTTGGGGTGACGCACGCAGGGAGGTCATGATATTGTCCACACTGAAGCCTTGGCTGGAGGCCTGACCGTGGTGGTGCTGCTGCTGCTGGTGGTGCTGCTGCTGGTGGTGCTCCGCGTTTTCCATGACGATGGACCTGTTGGACGGGATGCTGTGGGGGCTTCCGCTGGACATGCTGCTGCTGCAATCTGGGCTCTCTATTTTGGGCACGGTGCTCAAGGAGGGCGAGTCGGCCTGCGGCGGTGTCACGTTGCCGTTCTCCGTCTTGATGTCTTGGATCCTCACGGGCTGGGATCCCTGCACCGGCTGCTCCGCGTCCCGGCCCTGGCCCTGCTGCCTGGCCGGCGTGTCCTTCTGCAGTCGGTCCTCCTTCTCCTTCATGGCGTCCTTCTTTTTGAACCGTCGTCTTCTGCGCAAGAAGCTTCCGTTCTCGAACATGTTGTACGAGTCCGGGTCCAGCGTCCAGTAGCTCCCCTTGCCGGGTTTCTTGTCATCGCGGGGAACTTTGACAAAACACTCGTTAAGAGACAGGTTGTGTCTTATGCTGTTCTGCCAGCCCTGCTTGTTGTCGCGATAAAACGGGAACCGCTCCATGATGAACTGATAAATCCCATTGAGGGTCACCTTCTTGTCAGGCGAGTTCTGGATAGCCATGGTGATGAGCGCGATGTAGCTGTACGGGGGTTTCACCATATCCTTGGGCTGGGGTTGAGGCGTGTACGGTCCATACGCACGCGCCATGCTCGCTGGGTACTGGTCGTGGGCCGCGTGAGAGTACATGTTCATCGGTGCGGGCATCCCGGTGTACCCGCCTCCCGCAGCGGCCCGGTAGTAGCTCGGGTCGCCACTGATGTAGGGAACGACGCCCAGGGAGTTGGGACTGGAGACGGAGTAGCGAGCCTGCATGTTTGCACCCCCTCGGCGGTTCGACTTGGATCCGAGGAAAAGAACGCTCCAAAAAATACGCAGCAGGGAGACGTCCGCTTATTCCTTTCCTCTAACGCCGATCAAAAATCACAGCCACTATCCAGTCACTTTTAAAAAACAAGAAACGAAATTAATACTTCGTGCTTCCAGGGAATTGAATCACGTTTAAAGCGGTCCCATCTCTGTGCGTAACACACATTTAGAAAGTTCTGTAGGCTACCTTGGGCATCCGTCACCACACAGTACTTTTGCGCAGTTAAATTCTTTCCTCCCTTTTGCTGCCAATGAAGCTCCTCCCCAAAGTGCAGGAATCGTCCAATCAGAGGCAGGGCAACGCTCGGAGAGCAGGGACGAACCGACTCGTGGCCACACACAGGGCTTTAGAAACTGGAGGTGTTAGGAACTCCCCCATGCAGCCCCAGACTTTAGAGTCAAGAGCGAAGCTGGGACACAGATCCCTATCACATTGTGGCCTTCAAAACGCTACACATTTAGATCTTTATGCAATAAAAGGCGTGCATTGTTCTGACAAATAAATAATAGGTGTCGACCTATGGAATTAAGTCGACAATCAACTAGATATATTTTTTCATAAAAGGTTCCATGAGTAATTAAGGGTAACGATAAACTACTATTTTTCCATAGGTATAATAAAGTAGGCCTAAGTTCCGAGTGAATTTAATTTCAGAATACAAATCACTTCAGACGACATATCGGATAGTTCATTATTATGTTTAAAAACGAAGGAGTGAATACCAAAAACAATGCATCGACGTATTCGACACGTTATGAGATAACGCCATCCCAATGTTAAAAAGCCCAATCAGCCCGAGCAGCGGGGCCCCGGCGACATCAAAGCACCGCTGAGGCCCTCGCGTCACCGGCGGTGGGTGGCGGGCAAATGCGCTGTCTCTCCTTACAGGGGGAATGGGGAGAGTTTGGCCTGAGAACGGACCAAAGGTGTGATAGTTGACTCGGAGTAGAAAAAGATTAAAAGACGCACCATATGGGGATACAGCAACACCTCCCGTTCTGCCGTTTATTATTAAAATGTCTCAATTTTCTCAAGACGGTGGTAAATGATGGTGTGTGTGTGTGTTTGTGTGTGTGTGTGTGTGTGTGTTGGGGTGGGCTCGTTATGTAAGCTGCTATAGAAGTGCAATGTTGTGATAAACATAGCCTATTAGGAACGAAATGTTTTTGTATTTTATGCTCTGCAGCATCATCAAAAAAATCACTGTAATAAAAAAGATATAGGCCTTCTGCTACCCCAATACTAGTTTATGTAGTTTGTATTTGTTACATAGCGGCCTTTGCGCTACAATATAACTATTACATACAGTAACATTGATTACAATTAAAGTGATATCAAAGTTAATCTTTAATGGGGTATAATTCCCAGAGCTTGGCTACTGTGGAAAACGAGTTTGTGAAGCGGTCGTTGTGAGGTTAGGGTCGCAATATTGCAGTAATCCCTTCCAGGTCGTATTAATGAAATGACCGCGGATTGGCCTGGTCCAATCTGGTTTCTTCTTACCAGGACCAGGGCATGAACTCTCTCCACTGCCTCTGGCTGTTTATTCAATTCACAACCACAACGTGCTCCTTTTTCTCTTTCTTTTTTTTGGACGAAGCCATCCAAAAAAATCCATCCCCTGGGTTCCTCTGTTATCAAATTAATATCATAAATACATTTGTGAAACTATATATATGGAATGCAAAAACTAATGCGATCACAATCATTACTTGCATTCGTTTCTCCTGTTGTGATTAGTCTAACGTGAAGTAACATTAACATATCCTCATCAACAATTCAATTATATATTCTAGGGTAACATCTGTGGCCTCCGGTGAAAATTTGTGCTATGTTGCCCCCCCCCCCCCCCCCCCCAGTATCCCTTCTTCCAACCACACATCCCCGCTTGCCTGGACGGATACAAGGCCTCTCAGTGATATGAGCCTAAAATATTTTATTATTTTATTTTATACAGGCCAACACTTAACATCGTTGAGGGCCTAGATCTAACTATTAGGATATCCGGCCCGTTTAGATCTGTTTCGGTTCTAAAATAATAATAGTCCTATGCCAATTTTTGAGGGGCTTATTCAAATACATTAAATCATTAAATCAATTAAAAATTGATTGTTGAATTAAAAATACAAAAAAATAAGAAGATTACAATCTGATAGACAGACAGACATACTGACTGGGCCTATACACAACATAAGTTAGAGTGACGCAAATCAAAGGAGTCAAAAATAAGAAATAAATATGAATTTGGCTCCCTCTGTCGATTATTGTGAAAAGTAGTATAGTGCTTGGCCCTCTTTGAAATATTATTTTCCCCCTTTATCATATAAATCAGTCAACGATGCATCTTGATTGAAAGAAGGTATGCAATAGATTTCTGGCTGGCTGTTGTGTTTCACAATCATTGATCATTGGTGTTATTTGTTATTAAAAGACCCTCCGGCGTTTGGATTTCTTTCCAACGTCTATTTAAAGTACACTGCTGCCCCCTTGTGTTGGTTTATGTAGCATATATCTGGAGCTGGGTGAAAGACAACGCCTCCCTTCCGCATAGTGAAAGAAATAATTAAACAAATCCAACCAATCCCACGCTTATGTCAGCCCTTGATCACAAGTCTCAAAATGTTTTAAAGAATAGATAAAATAAAGGTTTGGCCTGTATAAAACTTGACGTGTCAGTATAATTTATGAATGAATGAATAAATAAAATGCGGATAGTTCTTTCTAGTTTGGCGGGACGTCAAGCCATCTTGAATGAGGATAGGTGGAAAAGCGGAAAGTGCCAGGTCAGTGTCAAACATGTTTCAAGTGAGAATTTTGATTGGTTTGTCTTGATAAATAAATGATAATAAATCAACAGTCCTCTAGTTTGATCAAACACATTGTGATACAATTGTGTCCAAACAAGTCAAGTTAAGTAAATGAAAGGATTCTAGCCCTATCATGTGAATATAATGCGTGTTTGTAATCCATGATTTGCTGAGAAAGATGATACAAGATGATGATATTTTTC
Source organism: Eleginus gracilis (assembly GCA_025629765.1). NCBI lineage: Eukaryota > Metazoa > Chordata > Actinopteri > Gadiformes > Gadidae > Eleginus > Eleginus gracilis. The sequence goes on from JAOSLM010000157.1 coordinate 4,206,351, forward strand.
TGTTATGCGCTCTTGTGAAGCCCCAATGCGGAGCCACCCTGCACAATTGAATGGATGATGATCTCTAGGCACAGGTAGAGGCCTACATACAAAGTATAGTATAATGACTATCTAATTTATTTTGGATAGAGGGCAGGCTGCAAGGGAAGCAACATAATGGCAATGCGTCTGTCGGACTATACGTGTTCTGCATGGTCCTGGGTCGGATGGTCACTTTTCAAGTGTCGATCAAACGAACCACCGTAAATTAAATGTGTATTCAATGTTACTAAACGGTGTACATCACTGATATATACAATATGAGTATAGCCTATATTATTCTCATATGACATGCTGCTTTATGGATGGTTAGTGGTGAGAGTCTTCATGATTCATGATCGTGTCGTTCTTCAAAAACAACGAATATGAAATATGGCTATAGCCCACGGCATAGCTTTGTTGTTCTGAAGGACATTTGAGACAAATGTGTGAAGAATAGTAACAACTGCATCCTTCAGCTATTACATATATATTTGAAAACGACCATGTAAAAATGTGTAAAGGTGGAATGTTATCATTATAGCTGTTGACATAGGCGTCGTTAGCCCTGGGCGTCCGGGGCTTTAGCCCCGGATGTTTTATGAATA
>JAOSLM010000157.1:5202435-5217419 GCA_025629765.1 Eleginus gracilis
CTCCTCTCCTCTCCTCTCCTCTCCTCTCCTGCAGTGCTGGACTTCATTAAGGCTGATGTCAGTAAACAGTGTGACACCAACCAGGCTGCTGCCGACAAGATCACGGGCCAGCTGAAGGATTTCGAGGCCAAGCTGAAAGACCTAGAGAAGACCCTGAAGCAGGCAGAAGACACCGTGAAGAAAGCCAACACCCAGAACGGACTGAGCGCAGAGTCCCTGAAAGACCTTCTGGTAATAGCTCACATCATCGTCATCATTGATGATGGATCATTGAACAAACAATAGTCTGGATTTCCTTATTTTGTTTTAAACACAGCAGCCTTTTTAACATAGAACTTCTTTAAAAAGTTTAACTTTCCGAACCTGATTGAGGCCAAGCGATACGATTCAAACACAGAGCTGGTTGCTATGCCAATACAGTTATACAGTCTTATGTTCCTGGTTATTCTGGTTCTTTTTTTAACTCAGCTCAATGTTGGTATCTATTTTCACTATACAGCGCCGGGTTGAGGATGTGAAGAAGGAGAGGAAGGCGGTGGAGGACAAGATGGCCCTGGCTGAGGAGGAGTTGCAGAAGACAGAGGATCTGGCCACAATGCTGGCTGCCAGTAAAATGGTACGGAAAACAAGACATCATGAATACTTTTCTGTCTGATCTCAATTATTATCACACACCATTTTTGATCAATATAATAAAATGTTACTTAAATGTACTTGGGTAGCAGACAGTTTTGTTGTGATGTTCTCTGGTTTAATGGTAGAAAACGGTACAACATACATCCGATTTAAAAAGGGATAGCTCAGTTACAAACACGCCCATTGAGCTTTCCTACGTTGTATCACCTTTATGTCTCGAAACAATCCACTACAGACAGACAGAGATATTTTCCATCACGCCTTTTCCATCACGCCTTCCCAAGAGATAATCCTATAATTAATAATAATAATTGCTATCCTCTACGTACGGTGAGGTGCCATGCGTGCCTGCACACTCCACTTCCACAACATGTTGTTATTAATCGTATCATTGAAACAATACCGCCAATAATGCCCTCCCTACCCCCACCATCCCCTCGCAGAAGTACGAACAGCTGGCAGCACAGCTGGACGGAGCCAAGAGGGACCTGACCCAGAAGGTTAATGAGATCTCCCTGGCGGCGGACCAGGAGGACCTCGTCAGGAGAGCAGAGGACCATGCAGACCAGCTCAGCAAGCTGGCCATGGACCTCCAGAAGTAAGGGAGCTTCATGTGTCGGAGACTTAACACCACCGGCCCTGTTTCACCGCGGTAGTGGTGTAGAGTCGTAGACGTGATTTTGGTAGCAGGAAGGAACACTCTCCCTGCTGTTTTGATGTCCTTCCTGCACTGCTTGCTACACACACACACACATATATTCTTGCCAAAACGGATTCAGCCTATGATGATAAGCCTATGATAAACAACCTGCACTTGTTTATCTCTCCTCCAGCGCTGTGAGGAATGCCAGCGGGCGTACGGACGTGCGTGACGCTATCGATGCTATCGACGCCTACAAAAACATCACAGACGCCATAAACGCCGCGGAGGCCGCAGCCAATGAGGCTGGGGCAGCTGCCGACAAGACGCTGAATGTACGCCTCAAATCAACCTCAATTCCATAACTTTTGTGTTTTAAATAATTTAATTTTTTAACAGAAAAAACGGTCTAACAAATGAATCTCTTCCGTTGTTAAGAAATTGAAAAATTCAGACCTGACCAATAGGGCGAAGGAGTTGAAGACGTCCGGAATTGAACTGCTCAAGGACGTGAAGGACTCGCAGAAAGACCTTAAGGGTGAGCGTCCTTCGAGACGGTTTAACGACCTCTGCCTCAACCCACGAGCCCGAAACAAAACCCAAAATGTATTCATCATCGTGTTTCACTTCTACAGCCGCAGAAGACGACCTCAGTGCCCAGAAAATGCGTCTGAAGAACGCAGATATCAAGAAGAAAGCACTGGAGAAGGACCTCCTGGATGTCCAGGCAGAACTGGATAACATAAACAGAGGTTGGCTTTAATGAATCAGTTTGAGATGAAAACGACGTGCCCACGTTCTAGGCATTCAACTGTTTATTCATCTCCTTGCTCTATTTCCCAATAAGATGACGTCGGCGATATGATTGACGAAGCCAAACGGAAGGTGGCCGGCGCCAGTAGCTCGACAGCAAAAACCCAGGACAGACTGAACGACATCAATGATGAACTGGACAAGATCAAGGTGACGCCGGGGGACTCTAACCTCACCGGCCTCATGGACGAAGTGGACCAGTCAGGTGAGGACCAGGAGATTCATTTTTCTCCCACCGTGGATTGTCCAGCAGTCATTTTTGCTCCATATCGAAATCATCATGTTCCTTCATGAGCCCGATGATGATGGTGTCTCTTGTGATGTTTAGTGAGGGATCTGCTGAACAAAATCCCAACGCTGGAGGACAGGCTGTCTGAGATGGAGAACCTGACCTCACAGCTCTCCCCTGTCAGCAACATAACGGAGAACATCAAGAAGATCAAGGAGCTCATCGAAAAGGCCCGCGACGCAGCCAACAGGGTAAACATGTTATCCACAGTATTCATGAGAAGTAGAGTCTTTCCTATCCCCAAGGGACCAGTTGCAGACTGTAGTAGTGTTGATTGTTTAAACAATTACGCTGCCCAACAGTGACCTCACAAACAATGAATACAAAACGAACGAGACATTGAAACATTAGACATTAAAACACATACATGGTCAGAGGGTCACCGGGAGGAGGGAAGTCTTCAACACTATTGCTTATAAAGCCAATTGACGCCTTGAACACACAAAGGCCTCGACCAATCGGCTCTCATTCTGGGCTCTCTCATCCATGCTCTGAGCGGAGCTCCTGGAAGTCCTGGTCCAAACAGTGGATTGTCATGAAACACGGCATGTATGATACGTCTAGCACCTTCCCCACTCCCAACTTCTCAGATCACGATCCCGATGAAGTTCTTGGGTGACGGCTACGTGGAGCTCCGCACACCTACCAACTTGGAGGACCTCAAGGCCTACACGGAGCTGTCTCTGTCCCTGCAGAGGCCCATCGGGAGGGGAGACGGCAAGCGCAGACGGCGACAGAGCACCAACGACCCCAGTGACATGTTTGTGATGTACCTGGGCAATAGAGACGTGAGTTGGTGGGCTGGCCGGACCGTGGCGCCGTATAAACAGTGCTACCGGGGGGGGGGGGCGGCAGTAGCTCAGGAGGTAGAACGGGTTGACTGGTAACCGGAAGGTTGCTGGTTCGATCCCCGGAGTGTCGAGGTGTCCCCAAGCAGGACGCCTCACCCCTGACTGCTCCCGACGAGCTGACTGTCGCCTTGCGTGGTGGACACCGGCGCCGGTGTGTGAATGTGTCCATGAATGGGTGAATGTCAGGCGATATTGTAAAGCGCTTTGAGTGGCGGCCGGTTAGAAAAACGCTGTATAAATGCAGTCCATTTGCCATTTGTTACCGACACGTGGGTGGAGAATGTGGGGATGTTTAGAACCCTAAACTCTGTCTCGTCCCTCCGTTAGTCCTCCGGGGACTTTATAGGCATGGCAGTGAGGGAGCACGTCTTGTATTGCATCTACAAGATCCACGGAAGGCCGTACGAGATCAAGGCGGGAACCGTCAGCCGCTCGCGTTCCAACCCGGCCATGTTTGACAAAGTGGACCTTCAGAGGTAACCTCCTTTTAAATCCTGTACCTGGACATTGTAGTCCTCTTGGACTACACGGAAGGGGAGTGGATAGAGCTCATTGGATCCGGTCACAGCTCCTGCTTGTGGTTGTTTCCTAAACGCTCGCATCGTGTGTTGCATCGTTTAGGTTTTACCAAAACGTACAAGTGACCTACATCAAGGAATACTCGTCCAACAAGCCCAAACCGGGCATGATCAGCACCAAGCAGGGAGACATGCTGGAGAACCTGCTGAGCCTGAACCCAAGTGATGTGGTCTTCTATGTGGGAGGCTTCCCGGCCAACTTCACTGTAAGCTAACCCCACCGGCTTCATTCACCGTAGAAACACGCGGTCCCGTCAGGGGGCCGGTCACACAGGAAACTAATGTGAGGCACACTGCCGAACTGCCTTTTTTGGTGTCTTCAATAGTGTTATAACCCTGTTCTCTCCATGCATTTGTATTTCACCTCAGCCCCCGGCGTCTCTCAACTACCCCAAGTACAAGGGCTGCATTGAGTTCTCCTCATTCAACGACCGATTCATCAGCCTCTATAACTTCAAGCAGGCCTACAAAATCAACCAGGAGATCCCATGCACGAGGTCATTATTTTCAGTGTTCAACATACTGTACTTTGTGCGCTGTACTAGCGATAGTCATACGGATATATGGATGCATGAAAGCACAATTTAGTGGGTATTGGGACAATATCTAGGATCAATACTCGCACGCAATAAAGAGCTCCCAAGTCTGGCTTTTTCAGCTTGGGCGGTTTCTGGGTTACATTGACATTTACATTTACGGCATTTAGCAGACGGTCCAAACAGGTTGTTGTGGTGATGTGATGTTTGGGTTCTAACTGAAATTGCTTGAAATGTGCTTCCCAGGTACATTGAACAATCCGACTCAAAGTACTTTGACGGCACAGGCTACGCTAAGGTAGAGATCAGTAGGCAGCAATCGACTCTGTTGCTCGTTCAGAGCCTCAACACTCGCTCTGTCGACGGCCTGCTCCTCTACATTGGAAACCAGGTACAGTCACCAGGTCCCTTCACGTCTTCATAGTTTGATCAAATCCAAACAAGATTTCAAGATTTCAAGAGTTTTATTGGTCACATGCATATGCAAGTAATGCAGTAAAATTAAAAGTGGCAGTGCCTGCAGAGATTGTGCAACATTCAAAATATTACATATTTAAATAAGGTGACAAATAGAATAGAAATAAGAAATAAAATAACAATTAAAAAAATAGCCCTATTGACTATAAAGATTGGAATGTGTTTACACAATTTTATTAATTGAATACATGATCATTAATACAAAATTAATTAATGCACTTTTTATTGTTGAATTTTGATTGAATGTATTCTTTGACGCCTGTTCTATAGGTTAAATATTACACTGTGGCCATTGAGGGCGGCCATGTTGTCATCAATAGTAACCTGTTTACTGCACCAGTCAGAAGTCAGGAGAAGGTCTTCCCTCTGGTAAGTGTCTCAACTCTCTATGGTCAAGAGCCTGGCTTTGATACGACCCAACGACCCAAGCTTCGCAAGTCCTCTGTGAAAATAGATGAGTTCAAATGTCATCCGAACATTGTTGTTCTTCGTTCACAGGGGAATTTCACAGATATCGTCATCGTCTTCGGAAGTAATACAAATCTGATGAAAGTGCTCATCAATAAAGTAAAGATAGTCGAAGCAAAAGCTGAATATGATATGGCAGACTTTGTGGAGTACTACATCGGCGGTGTGTCTTCCGACCTGAGGGAAAGGTATGAGGCTTTGATTCAAAGGGATGTGCTTCCTACATCTCCTCTAACTTGTTGATTTGATCCAATCAAATGATTTTTTTCCCAAGCGGGGGGGGGGGCCCTAAAGTGATTTATTCTAGCAAACCTTCTCACAGGCAATCAATCTTTTACCGGCTTACAGGAATAACATCACCATACCGGCTATCAAAGGGTGCACCAGAAACGTGAAGGTCAACAACGGCTTAGCCAGTTACGTGGAGACTGTCGGCGTCAGCAGAGGTTGCCGCCCAGACTTATTGGTGAGGAATCTGGTCTTGCAGTCATTTGCTATTCCCAACTCATCCACCCTTCTCCCTAATATGGTGCCATGCTGTTCCCGTTAATTGAACCCTTCTTGTGTCGCCCTGTCTCCTTTTCGTAGGCTATTCGTAAAGCAGAGTTCAACCTGGGGAGCTCGCTGGCAATCAAACCGGCTCCCTTTAGTCTAGACGGGGATGTCAGCCTGTCACTGGGCTTCAGGTCCACCGAGGACCAGGGTCTTCTGCTGGAGCAGAGCCAAGTGGTGAGTCCCCATGCTCTCCACCCCTGCCTTTTCGCTGTACTAGTTGTTTCCTGAGGTGGTTTATCCCTATCCTCTTATATTTTCCACCTTTCAGGACAGCGGGCTTAAGCTGGAGTTGGTGGATGGCCACGTCAAAGTGAGATTTGGAGACACGGTGTTTAAATCGTTAAAAAAATACACGGACGGCCAGTGGCATTACTTGACTGTCGCCAATTCTGGAACGAGGTAAATATACTTGGTGGATTTGATGGATGGATGGACAGACTAAAGTGTACATGTCAGACAATCTGTTGTTGAAAGATCATGGATACATGAAATTAAGCATGTGCGCGCTACATCAAACACATTCCACCCTGTCTCTATCTAGTGTCGAATTGCTCATCGACGATATGAGAGGAGCAGAGAAACAGGCCAACGAGGCGTTCCAACCGGACCCCAACAGTCAGGTCTCCCTCGGGAAGAACACCTTCAAGGGATGCATCTCAAACGTCTACTTGAAACGGTAAGCACTGTTCACACGCCTGTAGTTCCATCGAAGTACAGTCATAGCGTTGGTACTCTATGGTGGCCGTCCACTGAGACATGCACCCCTTTTCCTCTTCTTTTTTCAGCAATCCGTATCGACCGGAGGACCTGAGCGACTTCCAGCCCTCTGGGAGCGTGATGCTGGACGCGTGTTCGCCTGAAAGAGCGCCAATGAGGATCCTTGACACATCCCGCCAGGTCAGGATAGCAGTTGATTGAGACGATGGACTTTTAATGGATTGATCTGTTAAGTCAAATCAAGAAAGGGAATTCCCTCCCAGGAAGCCTGACGTTTTAATTAGTTTGAGCGGAATCATCAAAGTATTGACCAACGTGAATGGTGTTCACCGGGCACAATGTGGTCATTCGGGCACAATTTTAGGAGTAAGTCAAAGGGCCGACTTCTAAGGTTTTGTATTTAAGGAAAAGCTGATAAATGGAATTAAGGTTAGGGCATTTGTGTACCACACAGCAGTACGATAGTATTGCAATTGTTTCTATTTGCCCCTTCAAAACATTTAGTCTAAACCACACATATACCAGTTACCTCATCCTAACCCTAACCGGGACAAAAAACACACATATACCAGTTACCTCATCCTAACCCTAACCTTAACGCTAACGACAACTAAAACCACACATATACTAGTTACCTCATCCTAACCCTAAACCTAACCCTAACCGGGACCAAAATCACACATTTACCCCTTCCCTAAACCTAACCCCTAACCCTAACACATTTACCCCTTCCCTAAACCTAACCCCTAACCCTAACCGGGACAAAAAACACAAGTATACCAGTTACCTCATCCTAACCCAAACTAGGACCAAAACCACACGTATACCAGTTCCCTCATCCAAACCTAAATCCTAACCCTAAGCAGGACTAAGTGTTGTGCAACAAGTTTCTCTTGTTATTAAGCCTGATATAAATCTGTGTATTTTGTTTAAAACCTGCTTTGCTGCTTTGTTTCCAGGGTTGAAGAAGCAGAAGGATGTCCTAAAACCTGCTGACATTGAGAGAAAATATATGAACTGAAAACTGTTACTAAACATTTCCTATGTATTTGATTTGAACAAGATCAACAGTTATGTTACCGAAACCATTTTATTTTATGTATGTCTGTCTTTTTTATTATAATAATGAAAATAAGTAGAAACAAGAATCGATTCATTTCTGTCATGTCAATAATCTAATGATTTCTCACTAACCATTCATACGCACTCAATGGCTAATTCTGTATTAATTTTATCAAAAAGGGACACATTATTTTTTATATAAACTTTAAGATGGTTACAGTGGACTGAATCAAATACGACCAATCATCCTCGACCTAAAATATAAACCAGTATTCTCCAGTAACTATTCAATATAAATCACACACAGCCTTAATTGTAGGTGGAGGTGGGGTGGATGGTGTGTTTGTGTGTGTGACTAAGAAGGAGAAGTATTAAATCCTGTGCTTGATCAAATAACAAATTATGTTTTGTCTCATTCACTTCCACTAATAACAATACTAATTCTAATTTTAATTGTAATGATTGTTCTTCATTATGGTCTTCAGTGAACTATGAGGTATCCAGTCCATTGTTGAGTTTATATATTTATATATGAATAAATATATAAATATATATTGAGATGGAAGATAGAGCAGTATTGAACCTCAAGATGAAGTCACTGTCTCATCTGTACTGTTATTTATATCCTGTGTTCACAAGCATTAACAGCTCCATCAAATCAAACCCACATTTCCACAAATTACTCACTTAACAAATCACTGTATTCAATAACGTTGTACAGAGTTAATGGGCAAAAACAAATGAGCACACACAGTATTCATCTGAGGAACAAACCCAGTGTTCATCTGATGACATACAGATGAACACACACATTTATGGCAGCAGTATAAATGACCAACAATGTTTTAATCCAAAACAAAGGGACTTTTTGGATATAGCAAACACAATATCGTAGAGAAAAATTAAATTATCCTTGATAATTAACTACATTTTTGAATGATATTGCCTACCATCATATATTACATTTTGTATCCATTGATACATTTCTTCACGAGGTCAATGACTATTGATTGACCTAAAGAACACTTCTTACCGACTTAAAATCTGATGTAAAAATAAATTCCTCATAAATAGATAACTGAGGTGTTGCCATAGTGATGGTTTCTACACATTGTCAAGCGAGTATTAGAAACACGAAGGCAGGGTAACATTCCGATGCAGAAGTAAATTGTTTACACTTTTTGTTTACACTTTACAACAACAATAGTATATTAATTGACCGTGAATAAGTGAATTACTTAATGCAGTAATAAGAATGAAGTGTTACTTAAATGTTAACTAATTGCCTAGTAATCATTGACTTATAGTGGTATTTATTTATTATGGTGTTCAGGTATCATTATTTAATAAGGGTTAGAGTTAGACCTAAACCCTCTAATCCTTACCATAACCCCTAAATTAATGCTATATTGTAATACTTATAACTGCTTTCACTAACGTTAATCAATGTATCCTTATTGTTAAATGTTACCAATCCATCTCAGCGATGGTATGCCCATGCGCCTTTGCTGCCAATCAGAACGGCTCAAATTATTTGAACAAATTAAATCTGATGTCGAAAAGATTTCAACGATACTTTCAAAGGTGGCACCTCATATAGTTCCGGTGTCAAGACCCTGGTGTTACCTTTAACACCAGGCTGCATGTTCACATTGCTGTTCAGGGTTGTCTCAATGGGTATATCAGCCCCCCTTTTCCAGAGAATACTTTATTTCCTCTCTTCTCTTAATGTCTGTTAAACACATCTTGAAGTCCTCGACATCATTCGCAGAGCTGGAAGGCTTGAGATGCCCACCATGGCCTTTTATTTCTTGCCAATGGCCCAATGTGACACTCGGCCTGTCTTTGTTTTTTTTGTCTGCTCCCCGTCTGGTGTCAGGGCACCGTGCAGAAGTTTGCGAATGCGTCGCTGGTGTCGGAGTGTACAGAGCCTGCCTCGCTCCAGCACGCCTACCGCATGGGGGCCGCGGTCAGCAGCCTCAGCTACAGTCTGCCCGCACAGGCCCTGCTGGCAAAGTATGCACAACTACCACATCACTCCACTAGCAACTGCTGCACTAACTCTAAAATTGCACTAAAGTTCAATACTAGATCGTATGATAAGACACGAGTGTATATGTAGTCATGCACATGCACACACATACGCACTCACAGACACACACTCACTGACACGCATGCACACAGACACACATGCACACAGACACACATACTCACAGACACACATGCACATGCACACACAAACACCCACACACAACCACAGAACTATTCGGTTGGGACCCGTTATATTTCGCCCATAGGCACACAAGCACACACACAAACATGCACACACACACATTCACACAAACACACACCCTCGCATGCAATCACACACACACACACACAAACAGACACAAGCACACACGCACACACACACACAGAACTAATCGGTTTATTTCTCGCCCATAGGCCCCACTTCTCTCTAGAGGTCCGGACGAGGTCTCCAGAAGGCCTGTTGTTCTTCGCTGCAACCAGAAGGGGGAACTCTCACCTGGCTGTCTACATGTCCAAGGGTAGAATACGATTCTCTGTGGGCAAACAGAAAGAGATCTTCAACCGGGAGAAGTACAATGACGGGAAGTGGCACTCGGTCAGTGAACGTCACAACATCACAAACCCTTTCAGGACTTTCAGGGTATTGATCCTGTTGTTAGGTCTGCCATCCTGTTGACCCTTGGTTCTCATGTGCAGGTCATGTTCAGCTTGGAGAAGAAGAAATTCAAATTGATTGTGGATGGAATCAGGGCTCAGGATGGCCAGCTGACTAATGATGAGGTGGCTTCTCTGGAGCTGCTGTCCCCACTTTACTTAGGAAGTGCCCCTGAATACCTTCACCAGTATTTAAAGGTAAAACACACCGTTTTAGCCCACTGTATTGCTGTGTCGTATAACAGTTATCATTCTATTACAGATTTTAGGTCCAGTCTTTTTCATTGATCATATATAGCTTGTTATATAGCTTGCAGACAGATACTTATTGATCTGTGGCTATCAAGATGCATGAGTGAAAGGGACTTAAATATGCCACTTTAAAATCCATGTACTGCCTTGAAAGACCATCATGTTGAACAGGTATACTTGATTTTCAGAATAAGTTTATGCTAATAAACCCTTAAACACTGCCAAGAGCAGTGTTGTCTGGGCTAGTTGAACTCACTCCCTGGGGTCGAATCTGACTTTGAACTTTATATGATTTTATGTTTTGTCCACTTTTAGCGGAAAAGCCTACGCAAGCACAGTGTGTTGGGCTGCCTCCGCAACTTCCAAATGAACGGCCATGCCATGCTGAAACCAACCACCAATCACGGAGCTGGCCCCTGCTTTGATGGACCGTTGCAGCGCGGTGCCTATTTCCCGGGGAGCAATGCTCATGTCGTTATCGGTGAGTCCACTGAAGTAAGTGCATTTTTATGGCGTCTGTCAGATAGTCGTTGATACCATCCGTTTCTATATCCCCCCCCCCCCCCCCCCCAGAGGACGACTTTGTTGTGGGCGACGTCTTTGAGCTGCTGTTTGACATCCGACCGAGGAGTCTAACTGGGCTCCTGCTTCACGTTGGGAATTTCAGCCGGGCCAATAATGGAGCCAGTGTGGGACACCACCTCAGTCTCTACATGCTAAAAGGAGAGGTGAGCTGTTTCTTCGCAAAGTAATGGGTTGCATTGGCTGCAATATCAACAAAAGTGATCCATTTTGATGTTTGATTGTCCAGATTTGATTCTGATCATCAATTCTTCATGCACCACCATGTACTACAGTTAGAACCAATTGTATCGCCTGGTACGGTCTCCGCTTCTTCATGAATGTCTCTGTTTTCATCATGCTCTGACCTACAGGTAATAGCACAGGTGAACAATGGAGCAGGTGAATTCTTGGTGTCCGTCATGCCCAAGACGGCATTGTGCGACGGGACATTCCATAAAATATCAGGTAAACTTCCGGTCAAGGGTTAACACATGGTCACCACAAAGGTCAAAGAATCAATGTGTTACAACAAAATTGACTATTAACAATTGAACTGTAGAAAGGGATTTGAATTCAGCGGCTGTTTGTGTTTGTGTCTCCTAGTGATCAAAAGGAATAATGTGGTGCAACTGCATGTGGACACTGTGGACAACCACAAGATCGGGCCTCCCTCCTCAGTCACGACTCTGACGAAAGATCCCCTGTATGTGGGAGGCATCCCAGGTAGGTTGGAACTGACTGATGCTCCACAGACAAGACACATACATTGCATTGAGTGGATGCTTTTATCAGAACCTTGAGGCCTTTCCCTCAAGGATTCTGACATTTGTGTTCACTTCCCTCTGGGTAAAATCCAGAGAATTTCCGGTTTTCAGTGCATGGGTGAAAGGGCTAATATTATGGTGGGAATCTAACCTCCAACCCCGGCAGTTACACAGGGCCACGGTAAACACGTCAAGACCAGACAGACCGAACGGCAGATCACAGATTTTTCAGACGCTTTTATCCAAAGTGACTTCCACGTATACAATCAATATTACAGTAACTACAAATTGGAGTGCTGCATGACCAAGTGCTCATGATGCAGTGTTATTTAAACGTTGCAGCAAAGGTCTGATGCATAGGGCAGTAAGGCTGCAAGCATGGAATAGATAGATCTATCAGTTGGTGAGGTGTTCCCAATACAGCTCAAGGTTCTAAAATATATAAATATATTTGAATTATATGTATTTATTTATATCTAAATATATGCATATATGTATTCAATTAAAAACAATAACATCATATATAATAACATAATATAAATAATATTTTTTATGATAATAATAATTACAATATAATAATATAATAGTAAATAGATCAATAAAAATAGGAAAGAGAAGTTACAATAAAAAAATTAATGATAATAATAATAACAGTAAATAGATAAATCAAAATAGGAAAAAAAAGTTTATAAAATAAAAGTTACAAATAAACGATACATAAAGTTGGGAATATTTTCTAAACCAAACAGTAGACTCACAGACTCAGTGATAAGGGTGGCCGGTTTAACCCACTTACTGCATGTTGTGTGCTGCAGAGACGCCCCGGCAGCAGCCCTCGCTGCTCCCTGTCTCCTCCTCCTTCGTGGGCTGCATCCAGGACATGAGGATCAACGGCAAACCCATCTACTTCGAGAGGCTGTCTAAAGTGTCCGGGGCGGTCAACCTCAGAGAATGTCCGGCGGGCTGACTCATGCCTACTGCTGGGTTGCTATGACCACGGCCATGTCCATATGCTTCGACCATGTGCAATCTCAATGTGTAAATTATGTACAGTATATTGTATGTGTGTGTGTGCGTGTGTGTGTATGTGTGGGTGTTAGTGTGTGTGCGTGAGTGCGTTTGTGTGTTTGTGTGTGTGTGTGTGTTTGTGTGTGTGTGTGTGTGTGTGTTTGTGCAAATGAGTACATTGTCTATTGATCTGTATCAGGAAATAAAACTACTAAGCTTTTCCGTTCAATGTTTCACTATTTATTCTTTTTTTGTTCAATTAATTTTTTTGTTAAATCCTACATTACAGTATCACTGTATTGATGCATTTATACCAATGACGTTTCACATCAAATTAAGAAATCTGTTTCTTTGACTGTACACGATACTGTATAATGCTTTTATTGGAAATAGCTGCATTGCTGTTTGACTTCTAAGCATAAGCGACCAAGCACTTTAACTATTCAAATGACCAGAGGATCGTTATCATTGTTTAATGTCTTTGTTCAACTCAAGTTGTACAGCCAATAGGTGGTCTTGTAAATGACGCCATTGTCAGATAATGACAAAGTTTATCTATCACACTAAATGACCACTGGTCGGATTATATGTTTACTTTTTGATAAGACCTAGACCTAACAGATCATCCTTGAAATCAAACCAGATTTTCATGAATTAATATTCCATTTGTTGTTGTGCATTCCGAAGTGAAAGTGTAAGCTGAAACCTTTTTTCGGAATGTGTTTGAATGTACGTTTTGTTTCAAAGCTTGGATTATTTAGCCTTTATTATTACAAATATTAACATCAAAATGCCTTGATTTGTACAATTTAGAATTTTTATTTGACTGTGTTATTGAAATATTTTTCCACTAAAATTCATGTTTTTCTATAAATATTAATCGGATTGTTGACCCACATTTTTCAGGGGTATTTTATGCTTTCATTAGCAATGCAACAATATGGTTGAGTTCATAAATAGTGTTTGATTGATATTTCATGTATTTCATTTCAAAACGTATTAACTGTCTGGATGTGTCAAAGTAAATCAATTACATGATAGGCTGGAAGAGGGTAATTAGCATTTATTAATGTTCCACTGTAGGCCTGCTATTTGAGTGAAAGCAAATAAACAAAGTGTGTGAAACTGGCAGCCTGTTACGTTTTTTATTATACTCCAAATAATTCAAGCAAAAACATTAAATATTTATACTATCACATTCTGATTCAACTTTTTGGTTCCCAAGCGACTGAAGAAGGCTCCTCGGACGCTGATTGGCTGGCTGCTCAGATCTAACAAATGACCCCCCCCCCCCCATTCTCTTCTCTTTGGCTACACCAATCCCAGGCATACCACCGCCGCGGAATACGGAAGACGAGCGGACTGGCAAGCAAACAAACAAACAAGCAACCCAGAGCTGCGGATATTATTTTTGAATTATCCGGGTATTGCTATGGCAATAAAACCGAGGATGGACACGATACGACCTAGTTTATATTCCACGCTTTGACTGCCCTGTCAAAGCCGACCACCAGCACGCAGACTTCCTCCCCTCCCTGGCGCAGAGCCTTTTCTCCGCTGTAACTATTAGCTTTTTTAGGAGATTATTTATATTTATATATCGATGGCGGGCAAAACAAAACCAGTGAGCGCTGGGGATAAACCGGACACTATCGATGACGCTGAACTGGCACTGGAAGGCATCAACATGCTGCTGAACAATGGCTTCAAAGAAAGTGACGATCTGTTCAAAGCACACAGGTCAGTGGACGACTGCGGTCCGATTCTGCAGCGCCTCCGGGGGAACACGTGTTACCCTCTCCCGGACGAGCCCTCTCGTTGACCGGTGGATCTCAATGAATTGTGGTCTACAGCGAGTCTCGTTATTTGTGGTGCTTTTGTGTTCACTTTCAATATGCATGGGACCGGATAAGCAAACTGACATGTCATGTCTTGATCACATTCAGGCTGTAGCTGTGTATCTAGGTGTGTCATCCCAGGGAGGTGAAATCCATGGAATATCAATTATCCAGACATCCCTGTCTCAACTGCGTCCCATTATAGGCCTGTTGTGTGTGTGTGTGTGTGTGTGTGTGTGTGTGTGTGTGTG
>JAOSLM010000157.1:7552027-7562192 GCA_025629765.1 Eleginus gracilis
CTCGTCAGTTGTTATAGCCTCCCGACCCCCCCCTCCCCCACCCCCCTATCCCCACACCATCTCGGGTTGTCCGTGTGGTTTGTGTGGGTAGGGTGTGGCCGCCCATTCACACAAATGGCACCCAACAGACGGACAATGTAGCACACAGCTGCATGGGCTGAGAAACCACCGCTAACTGTGTAAATCCCATCTATCCTCTCTCCCCTGTTTCAATTTCCTCCTGCACAGGCCCTCTCTACTTCTGATTGTAGTCGTTCGTCCAGTGTGCCCAGGGAGATGGCACCTCTGGTCGCCCTGTATGAATGGCGGCCCAAGGAGCCAATCAATACAGCCTCTGGAGGTGATAAACCCGGGCACAAAGGGGTAGCCGCATACTGCGGCGGTTCCGTAAACACAATGGCGGGCTGCGTTTGGACAGCTGTGGTAAGCGGCCTTTTGATTAGACTTCCGTGGCCCCCGACTGGGTCTACACGACACACTGTTTTCCTTTTTCAACCCACTGGGGATGAAGAGTGTGCACCAGAAGAATATAAAGAAAAAGCTAGGATAATGACGGCAAGCAGCCCACCGTCTGCATAGGGGAGTGAAATTGTAAAAGGTAAACAAATGACTCCCCTCCCAAATTGAAAGCCTTTGCCGTTTCTACAGGCTTGATGGCGCATGGCTTCTTTTACAGGGCTGTGTCGAGGACTGCCATTGAAATGCAGCACACAAAGTGTAATGTCCTGTGACCCGTCAGATTTTACAGTGGTTTTGTTTACAAGCTGATTGCACAGAGTTAATTGTTAACGCTTTACTGCTAGCCGCAAGATTTAGAAGCAGAAGGAGAGCTATAAAATGACCACAGATAGTAAAGATCACTGATTGCTCTTAGATATAAGCGTTATTGTGATTACTTCCTTGCACAGAATTGTTGCAGCAACTTGCATGACTCACACTAAAGGAAACAATGTTCAGTTGTAGAAGGTACTTGGGCAGTTGTGAATAACACTGCTATTGCGAGAATAGTAAACACTGGCAACTGGTACGGGAAAGGAGTATGGATCCCACTGACGCATTGCCAGAAAATCACTTTCATCCGAAAGAGACGTGGAGAGTGGAGTTACCAAACTAGCTGCCTGATCGTGTCCCGACAGGTTGGGGAACTGAGCCATATCTCAACCGAATCGTACCATATTGGATATAGGCTCCATAGAATAGAGTGTAGATTGACATACAGCACTGCTGAATAAATGTTTTACTTAACTCTGAGAACCATTGCATTGCAGGCTGAAGAACGGATTTACAATCACCTCAGGGGGGGCTAACTGGGCTTTTCAGCCACAAATCAATCTGGGAGGGAAAAGCGATGTGCATTACACAGCAGACACAGAAGAGTGCCACCTCCATTAGAATTTATTGTGGCGTGATTATTGGCATTGTCAAGTTGTGGAGCGATGAATAAATGGCTTGAATCACAAAACACAACGGCTCAAGAACCAGCAATAAATCTAAATCAGGCTCAATGTAAACCAGACATTCATCATAGAGAGGCCAAAGCAAAACACACAGCCAATCAAGTGAAGTCATCGAGAATGTTGAACAGTTCTCTTCAATATGATCAACTCTAGCCTGGAAAACAGACGAATATGCCTCATGTTTTATTCACCGTGCGTCTGGCCCACCTCCCATTCAGGCAGATTCCCGGCAGAATTTGCCTGGGTCGAACCACAACTGTTTGCTAAGTTATCATATCAAACCCGCCCAATATTAGACAGAGTGGCACCATACGGGAGCAGTGTTGGGGCATTTTCCTAAACAACCAAGATGGCTGCCACTGATATGTCACACATTTCATTGCTGTGATCGGTTGTAGGTTCAACCAACCGAGTCCAGAGGCATTTTGGTCGGCGCCTGTTGATAATTGAAAATTAACTGGGAGGTTCCAGCCCAACACACTTTAGCAATTGGTCCGGTGGGTAATCTCACCACAAAGGGGCAACAAGCAGGTCAGCTTGGTCAGGAAATAATGAGATTTACATCGTTGTGACATACCACCTTCAGGATGGCTCCACAATCAGACATGTAACTTCCTTAAAATCTCCATACCAGCAATTTACTAGATGATTCATCATAGAAACATGTGCTTTATATAGCATATATCCTACTCAAATGTTATTCCATCTTAGGTTAGTAAGTCATCACATGCAATTCAAACATTGTGCCTCACTATGTATTTATCTAAAGTGTGAACAATGAGGAAATTAACACAGACGTAAGAAACAACTTGAAGGTTTATATATGGCCAGATGATGCCGTAAAATGACTCGGCGCTAAAGAAGGCCTGGAAGCCCCCCATGTAGTGGATGAGTCCTGCNNNCCGCCACCCAGCATACAACCCCCCACCCCAGGCAGCCAGTCTCGTCTTGTCTCGGGGAGTAAAAGGCAAACAGAGTGAAGGCATTTGAATAGGACTGCCGGCGAACAAAGAGTAGCCCACATCAATGGCTTTCCCCCAACTGAGACGGCAGTGCAGGCTCTACTCAAAACCAGGAAATAATACGGACAGGGTTCGACAAAGCCACGGAGAGGGGAAAAAAGCCTCGGGGTATTAGAGAACACTGCGCCGGCAAAGATGACACCCTGACCAGAAGTAGCTTAACTTAGCACCCTCTACCCTTCAACTAGAATGAAACGCTTCCATCGGCCGGTTATTGTGTTCAGGCAGTGTGCTGCGGTGCTAACTTCTCAGAGCAAGGAGGTAAAGCAGAAGAAGGGGTTTCATCCCGTACAGCAGGTGTCTCCACTGTTCTAAATCAATTACCGCTAGTGCACCGACGCTTAGGGTAGAGGGCTATTGTAAATCAGCTTGATGTCAGGCCAGATTAGTGACTGTAACGGGCTGGAACTGAAGCCCCTAGCCAGTAGGAGCCCCCCCCCCCCCGGGGGTCTACATGTGAACCATGCCAAAAACCTTGATGCCGTGTTACTGGCTAGTATCAGCAACAATGCAAACAGCCGTTAGCTTAGGAAAAAGGTTATTCGAGGATTCTTTTTTGGCATACCAGAGGAACGTTTCCCCAAGCCAATGTTATTAGGCTAGCTCTTATCAGCTAATCTGAAACCGTTGTAGTCCCCAAAACGATGCTATTTTTTTTTCTTGATAATAATATAGAGAATAGAGAATCTGAATATAATTATTTTTAGGCAAATGGTATAGGTAAATGTTACGAAAAACAAATATTGATGGAAGGAGGCTGATGCCTGTGGCTATGAAAGAGATTATAACAGCCCATTATTAGTTTGTGTATACAGAAACATTGTAATGCAACAGAAAATGCCTGAGACCAGACACAGGCTTTTCACCTGAGACGTATTTGGACTGGTAATTAGCTGGAGGCAGAAAAAAAAACTGAAAAGTGGTAGAAAAACTAACTCCAAGTCTCTAGTTACACATAAAGCCGACTTAACCGACTTAGTGTGAGATAGCTGACATTCCAAACAGGAAGGGGCAGGACCACCATCCAACGCTTCTTAAGCCTACTTCTCCCCAGCCTCCAATTCCAAAAAGATATCCTCGAGGCCCCAGTATAACGACTAAAAAAGAGGATTCTAATAAGCCTTTTCTGTCTTCCTGTCAGTTGGCGTCGGCTCTCTCCCCCTCTCTGCTTCTTACTCACTTAACCATGCCTCCCTGGTCTCCCTCTCTCCCTCTCTCCATCTCCCTCTCTCTCTCTCTCCATCTCCCTCTCTCTCTTTCAGTCTGAGCTATGAGCCAGTCTGTTGGAGCAGATGGAACCATATATCCCCATCACTCTCTAGAGGCCTTAGGACTTAAAATGTAAAAGAGCCGGGCGCAGAATAGGCAGCGACCAGCCAACAAAGGGCAAGAGATCCAGGGACTCTGGGCTAAATTATT
This sequence comes from Eleginus gracilis, assembly GCA_025629765.1. Classification (NCBI taxonomy): domain Eukaryota; kingdom Metazoa; phylum Chordata; class Actinopteri; order Gadiformes; family Gadidae; genus Eleginus; species Eleginus gracilis. The sequence goes on from JAOSLM010000157.1 coordinate 7,555,926, forward strand.
TTCTCCCATTTCACAACAAGAGGGCAAATGACGACAGAATTGCAAGGAACCTTGCATAACATTAACGCATATAAGCAAATGGATAACAATATATAAAAATATTATAATAAAGTCCCGCAGCGAAATTCAGCTAAATGGAAGATTTTACTTTCTTTGACCAATTGCCAGTGTGGTCATTTCTTGAAAAACCCAACATTTTCACGTTCAACATTTATCGAGCCATTTGGATATTTGGACCAGAAAACCTTTATGGGGTACAGAAAATCATGACATTGCTGCCTCTTTAGTAATACATTTCTGTGTCCTTCCCACTGACTAGCAACGCCGTCCTTCCCGATCCCCTCACCTCGGGCCTACCTCCACCGTAATGAGAGAATATCTGAACCCGCCGACGGTCGCCTGGGATTCGAGGGTAGGCCTCCGTCCATCTCTTTGTGGCAGGCTGACGGAGAGCGGGGGTGAAGAACAACAGGCATCGGGGGGGCCGAGAGCAATGCGATCGATCGCCGCCTGAATGTCAAGGTCCATTATAGTGACAGGCCAGAGCCGCAACATGACGACTGGCGCTTCCACAATGCCCTCATTACCACCGATGCATCTCCCGCCGGGAGCGATGTTTCTCGCCCGGGCCGAGCTCTCGTTGTCCAGTCACGTATCCACATCGCTCTACATCTCACTGTGAAAGGTAGGAAACTAGATTTCCCTGTGTTCGAAAAACAAGAGACGAGGCTACAGAAATATCCCTGCGAGAAGGCTGGAAGATATTTCAATATCACAGCGTTGGTGTGATGGGGAGGCTTGCTAGTCCCTGGGATTGTTTGTCCTGCTCTCAGAGGTGTCATTGCAGTAAATGAATACAATGCTGTGTATTTATTAGACAAATCATTTAAAACCAGAACTCGGATGAACAAACAATGTCAGTGCCTACTCGGTCTTCAAATTCATACAACTAATGATTGTTTCACGTTTCCTGTTTGAATATTGCGGCGAAGGAGTTGATGTTCGAAATCCCTGTACAGTCAGGTTTCAGACACAGGGGTAATCCAATCCAATCGCGTGATATTTGATTTAGACGACAGCTGGGGCAGTTAGCACTGTCAGCTTGTTTATTTATTTTTGAGACACCCGTCGCATACGCATCCTTTCTGAATAAATGTCCAGGACGTGGGCCACATTTATAAGCCCATACAATCCGGAACACTTGAAACTCGATGAAAGAAAGGGAAACACCCACGCCGACTATCACCATCGGTCTGTCAGCTTTGCTCTCCATGTACCGGCCCCCTCAACCATCCCCACATAATAGTTATTCTGAATTCAGAATCCATGCTAGACTTATTTATACCCCCCTCCACACCGAGCTAACTCCCTCCCTCTCCCAGGCAGCTGCGGATAGGATTTACCTGCAGCTGAGACAGCCTCCAGACTATCAATTACCTCCAGTGTGGAGCCACTGTTGTGTAGCCAGGCTAACAAGACATGCTCACACTTAACTCGCCTCTCTGTCTCTCTCTCTCTCTCTCCCTCTCTCTCTACCTCACTCCCTCTCTCTTCCTTTCTCCCTTACAGACACGTCCCACTAGAGAAATTCTGAGTTGACTGAGGGTCTTGGTCTCTGCTTGGCTAATCACATAGTTCCAGTTCACAGAGAAATAGAGGGAGGGGAAAAGCTCCCCGCGTTTTCTGTGCAAATACACACCAAGGCAAATAATTGCTTTTCAATCAGGTGTTCTCTGAAAACAACCATTGCACGCAACACAACCCCTGTGGAGCGAATAAAAAGGAGCAATGCCAACACAAAAAGGAGGAAAAGAGCATGACATTGTTGACATATGATGCAATAGCGCAATTTACACACCCGACTACGGTACCAAAAGGTGAGCTATTCACACCAGTCTACTACAGGTATGTTCACCATGCTTTGAATCGAGCATCTGAGACATGCTGGAAACAGAGAGATAACGCCAAATTCTCCACGACGTGTCATGTTAGCAAATGAGAACAATACGATTCACCGGCGGGCCATCGTGCACACACAGAATGACGGGCGGCGACAGGTCTTGTCACTCACCACCCCCCCCCCGACACCTAAAGTGCCTCTGTCAGGTCAACAAATGAAAAGCTATCAGAGCCAATGCAGTGGGTTGAAGTGATTCTACGCAGTGGTTAAACGCTGTATCTTTGCCGAGACCTGTTAAAACTGTCGGGGGGGGGGAAAGGCACGTTGGGGCCCAGGGCGTCAACTTTGATTCCAGATCAGGAGGCTCTTTGGAGTCTGCTCGCTTCAGTAGATGGTGTGAAGGGTGGCCGGAGGTGGGCAAGCTATAATCTGGACGAAATACAGAAACCCGCTCATGTAAGAGAGACAGCAAACTGTGAGCGGTTGACTGTTGGGTTGTCAAACTGAAGCGTATTGCTGCAGAGAAAAATATGCTTACAGCTGGGATAAAATAGCCTATAAAAATGAACAAGAAGCAAGGCTGTCATGTATTTGGTCCATAGGCCTAAAGCTCGACCGCTGTCTCAACCTTTTCAAGCAAGATCTAAGGACTAAAATTATATTCAAGTGATGTCTCGTGTCTAGCCATGGCAGAATAGCCCCAATCATTAGAATAACATATGCAGGTCAAGAAGTTAATGAATGTGCATTAAGCAACAGGCCGAATGGCATCCCTTGCTCAAGCAACACCATTTTAGACCACTATAGTTCATAAACAAAACCGTCACACTAGCCTATGGCGTTACAGAGAAGGAAAGACAATTAGTTTAATGCTTTGAACGTTGCACTTTTCAAAATCCTTACCTGCTGGCAATGAGGGGCTAACCTCCCCTCCAGACCACCTCGCCTTGTCACACCAGCCTCAAACCCTACCTCTAGTGCCCACCAGCTCACTCATTCAAGTCAGCCATGAAGGCGGTCATCTACCATTATAAGTGAAGGACTGCCTTTACCAAGTAAAAGATTTGCAGGGAAATAGCCATCAAATTACCTCCCCCCCACCCCCTACTCTTCAGCTATGGGGCAATAATCTTGGTTCTGGGGGACGGTGGGGCCCAGAGACTATTTTTGGTACATTTGAAAAACTATGATTACCCAAAGAATATTTTAATTGTGTGGCTGTCGAGTACAGGCACGATTTTGAGTGCAAATCTGGAGCCAACCCTCGCTTCCTCTCCACTGTGAAAAAGATAGATGATAAAGAACGTTTGCATCTACATCATTACATTTCCATCAGAGGGGTTTTCAACATTGACTTCCTCCTCCTAACCCAAACCAAATCACACTGCTACAGCCCAAGAACCCTGACAAACGCCAGGCTCTGGTCTACGACCGAGGCTGCAGCCATGCACTGGAATTGCAATTTCACTGGCTTTGCTTCTTGCATTGTTGCCTTGCCTCTGACCCCCACATCCCAGCACCCAAACAAGCAGCCGTTCTCCACAGAGAATACCCCCAGGACAAAGGAATGTTTCATCAACACCACAGGCTCCTGCATCCTTGCAGGAGCACAAAAGGGCCGACCTGGCCCTACAGAGCAGGGCTATAAATAAGAGAGGCGTTCTAATGAAACCAAATGAATCTTCGTCCATCTTCCCAGAACAAGCCAAATAGTTCTTAGGCAGCAAATTGTATTTCTTTTTCTTTTGGTATGGATAAAGGACAATTAACAAAGCCCAATAACCATGCATCGCAATGTACCAACACAGTAAATGGTGAGTGACTAAGATGCAAGCACCACCAATTTCTAGTCTTTTCTGTACTTATATTGCGCTATAAAATATCATCAAAACCTAAAGGCCAGCTCTACTTCCTATTGTTTGAGAGCTCAATAGTGGATCTTTCCAAGTTTGGAGAAATATTACTTGGGTGGTTGGGGGAACCAAAAAGAAAAAGTAATCAAGTAGAGTGTCTTGCCAACCATTTTAAGATATCGGGAAGCTAAAGGAACGAGGTCAGGGGAGGTAAGGGGATAAACCCCCTATTAAATTGTACGCCTACTCCAAAACTTTAGAAACAGATCAATTCGTACACTATTAGAGTTGCAATGCCTTGCTGTAGTATCCTAGTTGGCCCCTAATGGAGAAGTTAACGCAAGAACCAACTCTTGGCTTTCAAAGTGAAGGATGACCAGAAGACATCTTGAAAAAAAGAGCTGTTACAACTCAGTTAGCCATGGACACAACGCAATTTGACTGGGCGGTATCAACTTTAGGAGCGGGGGGCCACGACGGTGATCTCGTTCTGCGTATGGATCGTCTCCCAAAGCTAGGAAAACAGCATATTACAGAAGATAATTTACATTTACATTGGATAAAGCATGTTTCTTTGGCCTGGAGAGAAATACTCCCCATTAGTCTCGACTACACGCTGGCCCAGTCTTAGGTCTCGGGTACATACTGAAACGGTGGCTGTTTCAATCAGTGAGGAGGCGTAATGGGATGATGTGGAATTGAAATGAGTTTTGGCCACGCAGAGAAATGTCTTCCCTGACAAAAAAAGGATTTAAATTTGCATTGAGATGAGCTGCTGTGATGTTTGGCGCTAAAAATGCTACATATGACACAAACGCACACACACCTAAGGATGTTGTCAATATTTTTGGGGGCAAAAATTATGAAAAGGTGAGGTGAGCACCCTTATACAATAAATCCCAACCTTTAACAGCAAAAACACTTTCGGTAAGAGTAGAGTTACCTCAGTAGGTAATCCTATATGCAGCTTAAACAAATGTAAGCTCTATGCTTGGAAATGCTAACAAAGTGCTAGGTCAAAACACTGCTGACTTGTCAAAAAAAGAACATAAAAAACTACTTTTCCCAAACCCACTCTTCAGCATCTGTCAGGACGAATGAGAGACAGTGACACACAAAGAGTTTGGTGGCAGTTGATGCCAGCCAGCCGGGCCAATGCTTAACGGAAACAGTGGCCTCTGATTGACATCACACATTATCACACTGTGCTGCCCGGTCACATCCACCCCGAGCTGCAGAGCTGTCATTCTGAAGTACAGTCCCATAGACAGGATTGATAATTAGGTACATCATCTACTACTCAGAGCCCTGCCATAGTCAGGCACTACGGGTAACACAACAGTGCAACCAAAGCTCTGTGTGGGTACTGCGTTTTACAAGGAGAATATAAAAAGAAATAAAGAAGCAGGAGGCCTTGAAACAAATCTCGATCACTACATAAATTTTTTTTGTACCGTTCAACAATGTATCATTGGTCCACTAAACTAGATAAATTGGTTTCTTATAAGATTTGGTTCAATGCAATGTCTTTTTTTATCAAGAATGTGCTGGCCTTGGTCTGTAAATACACCTAGGACAGAGAGACAATTCACTCGATCATCTCCCCAGACCATAATCAGCTTTCTAAGTAACATTTTCTCAAACACTGCTAGGAACAAAAGCGTTCAAGCAAATCCATCATCTGTTAAAAGGCCATTACACATCACCCAAATCACCAATGATGAGAAATCACATTCATGGAAAAAAAATCCATATTCCTTGCCTATAATTACCCAAGAGCAATCCAGTGGGGAAAACGTTTGAGTGATTGACTGTTGCACATTGCGCTAGTCGTTTCAAAGAATTTGAAGGGGTAAACACACCAACACTGGAAGACAATGGGTAGATGATGTGGTTTTTCACAATGTTCTCCCCAAAGACCTTAGAGCAACATAGAATTCACAGTAATACCCTTAAAGTCACATTGAGATGTAGACCAGCTCTTGTTTGTGCAAAGGCTCCATGAAACCTTTAGCTATACAAGTTCTTAGAATGTGAAGGGATAAACACACCAACACTGGAAGACAATGGGTATAAGCTATGAGGTCTATTTGGGAAAACAACGTTGAAAAGCCACAACATCATGGCAATTCCAGGAATATATCCTTAAGGTCAAATCTAGACGTAGGCCAGCTCTAGTCTGTGCACAGCTTCTGTGGAACACTGCTGGTGACGATTTGACTGAACCCGAGTCGTAAAAAGCAGAATGCGGGGTCAATAGCCAGCATGGTGGAAGTGGCAGGAGACAACCTAAAAGGTCAAACCCTGTGAAGGACGGGCGACCATAGTAAAAGAAGGGGGTTGGGGGGGGGCTGCCTAGGGGACGGAACAGCAACGTGGACAGTCGGAGCGGTAGCCGCCATTATGTTTCAAAGGGTCCTACACCGGTTCCTCCGTTTCATCCCGTGTTTGGATTACTCACCACGGTGAGCCAAGTGCAACAGGTCAGAGCTATATTTGTGAATGATTAACTAG
>JAOSLM010000157.1:10863698-10880323 GCA_025629765.1 Eleginus gracilis
CAGCAGCTCTGATAAAAATCAGCTGTCACTGGGACCAGTAGACCAGAGAGAGAGCTGACACTCAGAGACACGGAGAGAGACAGAGAGAGATAGAGAGGTACACTCCCCAAGAGACACACACACATCCGAGTGGAGCAGCTGGAGTCGCTCCGAGGCCAACGCCACCCAGGCTACAGGATCTATCAGGGAACTTTATCGACACGCCGAGATTAGGTTCAGCGCCGCGCTGGGAAGCACATATGTGAGTATTAACGCCCAGCGTTGTGGAGGGAAACAATTTCAAATGCAAATTCGTAGTATACCTTTTTGTACTGATAAAGTTAAATTCATAGATTATTTTACAAGAGTGGAGTCGATTGGATTTATATACATTTAATTTGAGGGAAATGTGTTTTATTATTATAAATGAATTTGTATAAATGTTTTTACATGTATTTAGTATTCCTATTTGTTTTGTGTCATGATAAGAGTTATTTAATATTGTGCCAGAATATTGAGGTTAATATTGTGGGCTCTACAGGTTGATTTCTCTGTGCCCCAGGATGTTCTACAAGAGTAGAGTACTGGGGGATTTAATTGTTTTTTAATGAGTAATCAGGGTAGGCTCAAGATGAATGGTCAGTATATTAGTATATTAAGTAATTTGGTCGGTAATGTATAATAGTATGAGTTTGTATGAACAAGGTCATTGGTTCTCCGGCATGTAACTCATAACAGACATGAGTAGACATCATTTCCCAGCCTGTAATCCATCTATATCCTGGAATGGCGGGTCAATCTCAGAGATCAGCCAATAACTGGCCTTCATAGGGTTGTCGTGATGACACAGGGTTACACTACTTACATGATGTATACAAACAGAGACGCAATGTTACACGATGTTGCATTGCTTTACTTTTTTCTTTCAAAATAATGGTTAGTGATGATGATTATAATTGATTAGAATATGGAGTGTGATCGAATTAATGCCAGACTTTGCACACATCACATTTTTTCTCATCAGATTTAGGGGCCACTTTTATACGGTGCCCCAGACCTGATCCCCATCTGATCTCAGTGGCCCACCAGATCAGATCTGAGCATTCAGGTCACTGGTGTGAACTGAAAATCTTTGATCTGCTTTTTGGGAGGTCTGGCCTCCAGTGGGAGGGGCCCCCAGCACTCAACATGGTGGTGGCTTTTCATTGCAGTCTGTGAATGTGCATTCAGCCAGGAGCAGCTGATGGTGGTAAAGGTGGTGGCCCAGATAAATACCAACTGAATTTCCCTGTCATTTGGACAGCTGTCGTGGCCCCGAAGGGCCCATCGCATTACTGTGCCTCACGTTACTGAGGGAGAGACAAGAGGCAGGGGCCCTGCTGGGGAACGCAGTGCTGGGGCTAGTAGATGACAGTTGACCTGAGTGTTTCTCTTTTAAAAAGCCTCTGGGGAGTACAAGGCTAAATGGGGAATATCTTAACAGGCAGCCTAGTGATGGAAACTCATCCTCAAATCAGTCTTCTGAACAGAGAAGAACCAAAGAGCATTTCCCCTTAATCGCCGGAATTTAGACAAGGATCATTTCCCCCTGATGGTTTATTTGGTCCATTTTGCAGGAAGTGCCCATTTGCTTTTGCCCTGGACAGCAGGGCAAAAATTAAAAGCGCTTTATAAATAGGATAAACGATAACTAAACTTAAGTGAATCAATGTTTTATTAATTATCATCAGCGACAGCACTTTACGTTGGCGCTAACCGATGATAACAAATGATGGAACCCTGGGTCTTACAGGGGTTTATGACATCCACACAGGCCCGCATGCAGCTCATTCTGCCTGCTCACCCAGCTATGAAAATGCTTTAAGTCCCGGCTCGTGAGAGGCGCCGGCCGTAGCTGCTGGGCCCTTTGTCCTCATACAGCTTACTGCGTAAAAAATGAGAGGCTAGCTAAAATGTGGACCATTACTCACACACACACACACACAGTCAATCACACACACATACACAGGCGCACACACACACACACACACACATACACAGACACTCTGTGACACACACACATACATAGGCACACACACACTCTCACACACACACACACACACACACAGACAGGCCAGGGTCACTGACCTCCCGAAGCCAAAGTTCAGGGCTGTTTTTAAACCTCCCAAGTGTTAAATATTTTCCTTTTGTCTGGTGTCAGGTGATGCTCGGTCATCATGAGATACAAACCCATGTCAACAGCTTTTTCTCTCATTAAACAATTAACCATTTAAAATGTTTTCCTTTCACGTAGAAACACAGCTTTATTTCAGCTCGCCGTGATTAGTACTTCTCCCAAGAACGATATGGCGTGTTCGTTTTGGTTGGTTTGAGCTCTATTGCAGGACATCACTTCCGCGGCTCAAGTTTGTTTTCCATCGCGTCAGCCCGCCGGTCGGACATTCCTCCGGTGAGGTGTTGACAGTCCGGTCCGGCGGGGAGCTCACAATAAGCGACGCGCGGCGAAACAATCACGCCCGCTCCAGCTGAGCCAGCAGTTGCTGTTGTATTTTTTCCGGCGCGTCCTCCTCTAGGGTTTCACTCGCCGGCGGTGGCCAAGAATCCCCACCAACTGCCGCCCTGTGTCGGCTCTTTTACCGATAGTCTCGCTCATATTGTTGTTTAATGTTTTATAAAAAATACTCTGCTTGTCATTACATTACTTAAAAAAAAAAATCCCAACTTTCTCTCCACAAACTACATGGACTTTGAGAGGAAGAAAATGAATCACAAAGGTTAAATGAGAATGAATTCTACTTTAGACATTTGTCTTGAAAAAGTGTGGCAGGTTAAGTCTCAGATGAGATACAAAAGGTACATAGTTGATAAAGCTAAAACAGTTGACAAAGTGGCGGTTTGCTGTAGCGTGTGACGACAACCACCTCTATCTCTGTCCACTCTAGTGGGTCCGCTTCTATTTGGGGACATTGTTTAACCCACTTGGGTGGAGAGTACTTCTGTCTAAGGCTCTGCCGTGTCCATCGCAGACACAGAGAAGATAACAGACATTCCAGCATCACTAAAAATACTCCTTGTTGTCAATGCACAACTTATATATTCCCTTATAGGCCCGATACACGTTTTAATAATACCTTTTATCAACTTAATGCGACATGTAAACCATTTATAATGACATAATAATGGAAATGGAAGGGACAAAGCCTGGTCCATTCATATCAATATCAATCAATAATATAAACCTACAATGAATGAATGACATTTGGGAATCTAACCCCAAACCCTGGCAGTGTTGATGCCGTGCTTTAACGATCAAGTCACACTGGACCACAGTTTTCACAGGCCCCAGTGGGATCTGAACCCCAGACCTGCCAGTCAAGCCACACAGTACATCCACTCATTCTTAAATCCACTGTGATAAATATGAAACGTGTTTGTGTCCCCGTCTCGCAGAAGGCCATAAGTCTCAGCCCCTGACCCAGAGAGACTCCCGGACCCAGAGAGACTCCCAGTCACCGCCGAGACCGGTCCAGCGCAGCCCCACCGGCAGCGCCTCCGTCAGGGACAGATCGGCACTCTACCTGTCCCGAGTGGCAGCGACAGACTGCGCAGGAAGCCCAGCTCCGCCCGTGAGTTCCTCACATAGCTGCCATACCTACAGCCTCCCCAAAACAGGGGGGGCCGTGGCCCACTGAAGGGGGAGGAGGGGGAGTGTGGGCATGCTATTCTTGATCACAATGGCCGTCCGTCCAATCTATTGTACTTCTAATCTGTGGTGCGCTGAATTGTTGGCCCTTTATTTCGTGGAGGTTTTACCTTCCTGTTAAGCACAGATTTATTTAGTTTGTTACTTTTGACCTTGGTTTATGTAGTTGTAGTACTAATTACTTGTTGTTTGGCGTACAAGTCAATAATGAATACAGTCAAATTATTGAATCATCCTCCCATTTTGTTCTCAGGAATTCCTTGGCACTTCAGAACCGAGACGTAAAGCCAGCAAGGTATTGTGTAATACTCATGATTTATACTAACAAACGTGTGGTTGTGCTGTGTTTGTTCTGTGTAGTTCACTCCAAATAACATAGAATGTTCCACTCTTTCTTCTATGCTTTCACTCCTAAGCTATAAAGCATGTTATCATCCAATAGGATATATTATTTTGCAATGCAAGATGTAAGCATAACAGCATACCATTCAGTCCGATTTACAGCACATGATACATCGTTTTTTTATTTAGTTGTATGATTTGTCTCTATTATCTAACTGTTAGATATATTTTATATATATCCAATAATATAAAATGTAATGGATTCATCTCGAGACCAACTAAATAACAAAATTATATCAAATAAAGGCAATTCAATACAAATAATATCTACAAAACAAAACAAAAAGTTAAATCTCTCAATGAAGATAATAATCATAGAGCCCAATGACACACTAAACAAAATGTGTCCGCACCTTCAATGTGCGTATTTGTCAAACATCTACTAACGGCTATGAAGTGTTGCTAACCTTGGCAAAGTAGAGGATGCTGTGTGGTGTGCAAAACATGAAAGCAAGCAAGCAAAGGACAAGGTAAAGTATAGCTTAATTGGCTTAATGCATGCTAGTGTAACGCTTGACATATATTCGATCATACAGCGTGGCCAAACAAACATTGGAACTAACATGATCTCCTCTTTCTTTATCAACTTCAAGATGGCCGACGCAATCAAAAAAGTCATTGTTTCAGAGACGTCTCACAGTGACGACGACCTGCCTCCTCCTCCACCTCCGCCCGTCCCTCCCCGACCCCTGGACTATGAAGGCTGTCCACCTCTTGCCAGCCTCCCTGTGCCCCCACCCAAGGAAACCTTCTCCACCTTCTACCAGCAGCAGCAGAAGAACGAGATCAAGAGGCTCTTCAAGCACATCCACCCCGAGCTACGAGACAACCTGAACGACATGGTTGACGACGAAATGGTGGAGGCCCTCCACTCTGATGCCGCGGAGGCTGCGGACGCCGGCTACCAGGCCGAGGTGCAGTCCATGAGGTGGATCTTCGAGAACTGGACTCTGGACAACATCGGCGATCCCCACACGACCAGGAAACTGCTAGACGAAGAAGAACTCAAGGGTGGAGACGTAAGAGGCACCTCTTCTGTGTTCCAGCAAGTGGACGGCACCCAACGAGGCGCCTTTGCCAGAAGGCAGACCTCTGTGCGAGGGGATGTTAGAACCTCGACGTGGCTGTTTGAAACTCAGCCGATGGATGCGCTGAACAAACTCAAAACAGAGGAGGGCGAACTGGTCGAGACCGTCTTAAAAGAACCTGTTGAGAAAGGCGATGTGAGAGGGGCCCGGCTGCTGTTTGAATCCCAGACACTGACCGACCTGGGCCGCTGCAGCTCCATCGAGGACTACAGCTTCCTGAAACTGAAGTCTGAGCTCCAGGAACAAAAGGGCGACATCCAGAAGACTGTGAAGCTGTTCGAGGCGGATCCATGCTGTGCCATCAAGGACAACAGTGGCAACATGCACAAGGTCAGGTCCATCTGCAGAGAGGAGATAAAAACCGGTAGCACCAACACCGCACGCTGGCTTTTTGAAACCCAGCCACTGGGCACCATTAACAAGGGGATGGATGGAGTTAAGATGATCCGGGGTATATCACTGGAAGAAGGCCAGAGGGGAGGCGTGGACAGCAAGAGATGGATGTTTGAAACACAGCCGCTGGGCATGATACAAGAAGGGAAGGAAGAGATGGGAGCATTTGAAGGAACTGCGGAAAACAGAGGAGAGGCGATGCTAAAAGGAGACTCAGCTGGGAATTTGGACAAGGAGGAAGTACTTGGAGGAGATGTCAAGACGTCTCTTTGGCTGTTTGAAACCCAACCCATGGACAGCCTCACTGAGAGTTTAGAGGTCGGACGTTTGCAAAAAATAACCCTCTCTGCAGATGAACAAGGAGCAGTCAAAGGCACCAAGCAGATGTTTGAAAACTACAGCACAGCAACCAGTACCTTAGTCAAGGAACAAAAGATTGAAAAGGGTGATGTGAAATCATTCAAAAACCTTTTCGAGACAATTCCCATAGGCAATCTAACTCATAGTGATGAGAAAAGTGACTTCAGGGAAATTAATATCACAGCAGGAAATGTTAAGGGCAACAAAGCATTGTTTGAAACCACTCCCTTATACACTATAAAGGACTCCTCAGGCAATCTCCACGAAGTCACAACAGTTAGCCGAGAAGAGTTAATCAAAGGCAACGTCCAAAACTACAAGTGGTTGTTCAATACAAAACCCCTTGACCAATTTACAGAGGGAAAAGAAAATGTTGAGGTCATTAAAGGTATTACTCGAGAAGTCGATTCAGCAGATGTCCACATGGCCAAATGGCTATTTGAGACCCAAACTATTGATGGAATCCATTCCAAATTCAATCAAACAGAAGCCAAGTCTTTTACCAAAGAAGAGCAGCTTCAGAAAGGTGACGTTAAAACTTGCAGATGGTTATTTGAGACACAGCCAATGGACATTCTGTATGACAAATCAGAAACAGTGAAAGACAAAGATGCCCTAGAGAATACTAATGTCAAATCCTTCACTTGGCTTTTCGAATCACAACCTCTGGCCAACGTCAAGGACAGTGAGGAACAACGTTTAAAGTGCGTAATGGCACAAGACTCTGTGAAAGCCGAGGTCGGTGTTAAAACTGTGAAGCGACTCTTTGAAACAGAGACTTTAGATAGAATCCGGAAGGACACCAATGTAGAAGGGGATGCCCGGTACGTTAGCGAGGTGGATGTCCAGTCTGGAGATGTGTCCCGGGTGAAGGAACTTTTTGAATCCCGCTCCCTTGACGAAATAGGTTCAGAGTTGGTGACGACATCCGACGCACAGGATCTGGCTGAGCACATTCCGGAGGGATCTGTGCACAAGTTCACATGGATGTTTGAGAACCGTCCCATCAACATGATAAATGAGAAAGACAAGGCTCTAGCAGACACGCAGACGATCAGTGAAGTGGAGGGTGGGGATGTAACCAATAAGAAGTTTGTATTTGAGACCTTCTCTTTGGACAAGATCCACGATCAGCCCTTCAAGGAAAAGTCTGCATGTGTGGAAAAGCCTGAGAGCAATGTTGATGTCAAGTCCAGCACCATGATATTCGAGTCTCAGCCCCTTTATGCCATCAGAGACAAGGAGGGACAGTTTCATGAGGTGACCACTGTGAAAAAGGAGGAGATTGTGAGCAGCGATGTAAGGGGAGCAAGATGGATGTTCGAAACAAAGCCCCTTGACGCAATCAAGGCAGATAATGAGATTTACGTGATTCGAGCTGTCACCCAAGAAGATGTCAAGAAAGGCGATGTGAAATCGGCCAGATGGAAGTTTGAGACCCAGCCATTGGATTCCTTCACCAGCCCAGATACACCTGCTGTCGTAGACGTAGAGGACATTGTAGGAAAAAATGTGCAGCTTAACAAGCAAATCTTCGAATCAGACCAGGCATCCCACAAGAATTTTGTTAGAATGGTTAGTGTCACAGATGTCCAGCAAGGTGATGTCAGAACCTCCACCTGGCTCTTTGAGAACCACAGGATCGACAGTCTCAAAGGTGACTCCGAGGAGCAAGGCACAGTAAACACTGTCCAAAGAGAAGACAAGGGGAAAGGAGATGTGAAACGTAGCACATTTCTCTTTGAATCACAGCCCCTGGACAAGATCAAGGAGGCTAACGATACCCTAGTGCACAGCATTGAGGAAGAAAGACCAAAAGCCGATGTGAAGAGCACCACTTGGCTTTTTGAAACCACCCCGCTTGACAAAATCACAATCAACAGTGTTGCTGAAACCCTCACCCGTCTCCATGAGCTGACCTACCTTCACTCTAGTGGTATTATAATAGAAGCAAGTGAGGTCAAAAATGTTACAATGGCAAAGTATCAGCTTGAAGAGGGCGTACAAATACAGAATGAGGAGGTTATTGAGGGAAACATCAGGAACATCATGCTGCAGTTATTATGCAAACCAACACTTAAGCCTCAGATCACGATCATCAGAGAGATGGAGAAAGGGGATTTGAACACCACGGTTGTAGAACTTCCTGTCAGCCAGCCGACAGCCGCGGACACCAATCCAGAGGGAGATCAAAGAGTAGTTATTGCCCAGATGATTGAAAGCTTACTTATTCACACCAAATCTTTCAAGAAGGGAATCATAATGCAAGAGTGCGCCGGGGGACATGCAGAGATGACTGTTTACTCACTAGTTCACCACTATGAAACCAAAACCGAAAGTCAAGATATAGAATGGAGAGGCATCAAGTCCACCATCGGAGATCTCATGGCAACTTCCAGTAGTCAAAGGACTGCAGCATCCTGTAGAATAGATGAGAATGAAAAGGGTAATGTGAACTTGTACAAAAGTTGCATTGAGAGAGGAGACCTGCAGTACCTGAAGAGTCTTCAAACTGAGCTTTTGGAAGAAGACCAGTGTCAAAGCCCTTCGTCCAGAGAACGCATTGAAATACTGAGGGGAGATATCAAGGAAGCTCAGAGAAGTCTCTATCAGCAGAAAGACCTGGTGGAGCGGACAATTTGTGATGTGCTGCCAGGGGATGTGAAGAATGTCAAAAAGGTGTTCACATCAGATTGTGCCTACGATGTTGACATCCCGAAAGAGGAGATTATCCCTGGCGATATAGCGACAGCTAAGCAACAACTGTCAGTGAAGCAAATAATGATGTTGGAAAAAGAGGAGGTTGTGGCTGGGGATATCAAGGCAACAATGCAGTCTTTGGAACGTGCAAAGCAACAGAGCATGCGCATGGAGCGTGAGGCGATCAAACCAGGAACCATCTATGACATGGACCTGTCCACACAAGGCCCTGACGTGGAAGAAGGCCAAATTCAGAAAGAAGAAATTGTTTCGGGGGATGTGAGAGCAGCCAAAAGATCCCTTGAAATGGCCAAGAGCCAAAGTATGCACATGGAGCGTGAAACGATCGTCCCTGGAAAGATATACAACGTCAAAGTCTCGGCACAAGAGCAGAGCTCCTCAGCAGTAACAGAGACGCATTCTTCCTCCAGAGGCCAACAGATCAGAACAACTTTCCAAAAGGTCAGTGAAGCCATGAAAAGCCAGAAAAGCCATGATGCATTTCCATCTAGTGAAAAAGATGAAGTGTCAAAAAGTGCTGTTAGGGCGAATTGTTGTGCCAAAGATTCACCGTCACATCCTGTAGAACAGTGTGAGGTTCAGACTTCAGAAGAAGAGGCTGAGGTTTTTAAAGGAGATGTGAAAGCAACGATTAGGTCGCTGCAGAGCTCAGCGATGGAGCACAAGCTCCCAGAGAAGGAATGTATTGTAAGAGGTAACATGCAGTTGGCCCTCCAGTCTCTTGAGAGGTCTAGGGTTAATGTATCAAAGGGAGACTATAAAACAGCAATGATATACAGGAATTCAAGCAGAGGATGTTCAGGAAATGGCCATATTGTTAAGAAACAGGGTGTTGTTGTGTCCATGCCTCCCTCTGACACTGAACTCCTGTCTCCTTCGATTTCAGTAACTTTCGAGGAGCAGCCAAGACAGAATACAACAATCCCAAAACCTGTAGCAATTCAAAATGGAAACCCCTCATCGTATCACTGTGAAGACAAAACGACACCCCAACTCCCTCAAAAGGCACATGAGAAACCCCATGGCCAGAAGCCAACTCTCGCACCAAAGCCAGAATGGACAAAATCAGCACAGAGTAAGCAGCCACAACCTTGGCTTGAAGCATCCTACCCCAATGGTGAACAAAGCCCTGTTATACCACTAAATACCAAGCACAGCATTCAGACGCCAACAGTATCGCCAAACAACCCACAAAGAACCAGGAGACATGGCATAATATTCCCTAACAGGGAGGTCACACAGGACACATTTATTCCGAAATCTATTGATGAAGCAACGGAGAGCTCTGTTGAAACTCAGGCTAAAGTAAATGTAGCAGAACCCACAAAGGGCACTCTGTGTCAAACTGACACAGAATCATTAAGTTCTGGAATGGCGGAAACTAAAATCGACAAAAATGTTGTACGGAAAATAAATGCAGCGGAGGAGATTCAGAAAAGCATAAAGAGTTATTCAGAAGGAGATAGGGATGAAATTAGTATGGGGTTTCAAACAGCTCTCCAGAACTTTGGGAGAAGAGAGAAGCAAAATTATGTGTCTGCTCCCATTTTATCCAAGAACGTTAAAGTAGTTAATGATATCGTTGGGCAAGAAAGGCAGACCAAGCAAAGTACTGCAGCCAAAAAGAAATCCATTGTTAACGTTTCATCTGACCAGTGCAACAATCAATTGGAGGAGGAAGCTGTCAACATTCCAACAGCTGTCCAGCCAAATGTCCTGAATGGTGAAGAACAAAAACAGCCAGAAGAGAAAGTTGTTTTCAGGAAAAAGAAAGCAAAAGAGACTGAGGATCAGCGACGACAGAGGCTCTCTGTCCACAAAGATGAGATCATGACAGGAAACGTGAAGGCAGCTATGGGGATATTTGAGAATTTAAGAAAACGAGAGGAACTAAAGATAATCCTTTCTCAAGTGCAAGAGATGGAAGGCGATACCAGCGATGTAGACGTTGGATCTATGAAGATGTTGTTTGAGGATGTCCCTGCTTGGATCGCCACACCGAGCAGAACCGCCAGGAAAAAGAATAGGAAGGAGGAAAATAAGGTGGAAATGGAAATGTTTGATGATGACCTGGAGAGCACCTCCTCAGTGGAAACCGCATTCGAAGATCTGGAAAAAGCCAGCAAGGACATAATGGACCTGAAAGAACAAACATTGGCAAAGCTCCTTGACATCGAAGAAGCCATTAAAAAGGCCTTGTACTCTGTCTCCAGTTTAAAATCTGAAGCTGACATCGCTGGCCTATCGGGTCTGTTTGATGAATCTTTGAAGTCTGAACAAAGTTTCCAGCCTTCCAACAACATCAGGAAAATTAGCATTGTGTCCAGCAAGGCTAAACCCCAGCTCAATAAAGAGACAGGTGAAGCGTCTGAGAAAAATAAAGATGCAAGCCCTTCAAAACAAACCGATGGCACCTCTAACCCAGCACGCCGTAAACCCCTTATAAGACAAAGCAGTGCGCCATCCTGCCCTTCCTTCATCTCCATTCATTCTGCTGCCAGAAAGAATGTCGAACAACCAAAGTCACCAATGTCAACATTCAAGCCTAAAACAGAAGGAAACTCAAACGGCGATCTCAGCCAGACATCGATCCACATCCAAAGCCCTGCTACACCAAGACGCAAGATCAGTGTCCTAGAAGTGAAGACTGTTCCAGAACCTGCTGTTGGAATAATCGGCACGAAAACTGTCAGCGAAACATATGAAGAAACTGATGGCTTTGGCAATTCATTCGTTTCCTCCAAAACCTCCACAGTTGTCACCAAACAGTCGAACAGCAAGGCGTCTGCGCTGTTCGATGTTGTGGGAAGCCCTGCAAGATATGAAGTCGTGACCTCCCCGATGATGCAAAGAAGGAAATTTTCGGAAAGTGGGCTGATCAATACAAAGGATGAAGGCACGGTCTTTGTAACATTTAGCCAACCAACTGCAAAGCACTAAAAAGCACCGCTTTCCCTTCCCCTTTTCGAATGAAAGCATTATAATGTTAACTTATGTCCATGAATTATTTTATACCATGATTATATAGTAAAATGTTAAGTCTTTTTTTTTTATAAATTATTTTAAAACAGCGGATATGTCCTATTGTTTTTAAGTCAAATAAATGTGTCAAGTGACTAAGAGGAATCTGCCTGTTTTTGTTTATTGTTTTAGATCATTTTAAGAACACCAGTAGGCCTATATCATTGTACTGCATAACTAACAAAGTACTAGAAGACAATATACAATTCTAAAGTTATCAAGAAATATGATTAATTATATTATAGAACACAGACAACCTTTACTGTTTACTAAACCTTTACTAAAAATAGAAAATAAAAGGATGTATACATATTGTCAGAGGATTAGCACTAATTAGCTCTAACCATTAATGAAAGTGTGTGGAAACAGTGTCACTTGGAACAAATACCAAACACACCCATATAATAGGTAGCTTGTAAATATTTGGAGAACGAACTCAAGCCAACACTCATCATAGTAAGAACGGTTAGAATGCAGACAATTCAATAAAACAAAGGGCCTCAGATGAACTATGTGTGTAAATTAAAGTTATCATTATATTACAGGACATTCTGAATGACTTAAACTTTTAGGAGAAGTAGCTAAACAGTAGTTGTCATCCTATAGTTCCAGCTTCCTGCCAAGGAAATGTGTTCAGCCTGTTTGACACCAGTCTACCCAATGGAGAAAATGGTGGCCAATAAACTTATCCTGCACAAAAAGTGTTTCTGCTGTAAACACTGTCAAAAGAAACTGAGGTGAGACTGTTTACTGTTACTGTTTACGATTATTCTACACATCGATACTAAATCAAAATCCTTAGTTGATGTAAATGTTATGGTTTGATTACCATGTGAACACATTCAAGTAAAGTGTATTTTGTGAATCTGTAAATCAAATCATTCATTCAAATCCTTCCCTATCCCTTAGCTTTTAAATTCATACATTCTTAACAAAACAATTCTTTATTTAATTACAGCTTGCACAACTACTCATCCCTTTACGGAGATTTCTTCTGCATCTTCCACTACCAACAACTATTCAAAAGGAAGGGAAACTATGATGAGGGGTTCGGACACATGCAACACAAAGACCGTTGGCTTCAGAAAAATACCAAAACAGATGACCATGTTGCCAAGAAAGTCCCTAATATATCACAGTTGCGGTCAAATGTGGCTGAGGGCTTAGAGTCCAACAGTAATGTTTTATCCACCCAATCAGGCTCCAAAAATCAATCGGGCATAGAGCAACCCATTGATATTAGGGACAGGAAGAAGATAATTTGGCCTCCGCAGAAGAAACAAACAATTTGTAGTGTTGCACAGCAGTCATATATAACCACTGGTAGAAACAAAATGCCAGAAAATGGTAAAAACCCTGCCTTTTCAAATAATACTGTGACTTTAAAATATAATGACACTGACAAGAAAGAGTCGAAGATTGCTAGGGGACAACTTAAGGACACAGAGGGCGAAAGAAGTGCAAGGACGTCAAGGTCCTCAATTTCAGGTGTCAATGAACCAATAGATGCGCAGCATATTAAGGTACCTGATAATCTACAGTGGAAGGAAACCAATTCCTCTACATTTTCAAGTAAACTTAAACTAGAATACATTGATAAAACCGTGGTGGATTCTTCTTCACCTTGCATAGGAAAGGGCATGGCTATCACCGAACATAATACAAAGGACTTAATTTTGAAGGCCACCACCATAGACATTGATCATTCTATGACTGAAGATCAGATAAGTACTCCAAGTAAAACTAAGAAAACTGTGCGGTTTGCCCCTAATGTTGTTCAGAGTAGCCAGTCACCCTCTGATCTGTGTTCAGAAGAGGAAGAAATTTCAGAATCTGATTCCAGCCAAGGCAAGGTAGACAATGTGATAATCCAAAACCCTTATGAATACAGACACAATGAAAAGGCAAACAACACTTCAGATCAAGAGCTTACCAATGTAGAAACTCGTCAAGAGATCCCAAAGAGCGAGGAAGATATTCATACCAGTTTGAACCAACTGCAAGAGAAGGGCGAATCACAGACAGATGATGTGAATGTCCATTCAACCAATGATGAGATGCAAGTATCTGCCCAAGAGACGCCCAAAATATTAGATGACACAGAAGATAAATCTGTGGTTCATAGTGATTCAGCTAAACAAACCAAAATGGAACAACAGCAAGGCCATTTGGAAAGCAAAGAGAGGACTTCTGAAGAGAGCACAACTACGACCGAACAAGGAGCTCCGCCGCAGAAAACTGTTATTCAGAAATCTAATTCTCGGAAGGGTTCTCCTGCAAAACCAAATGACAAGAAGATCATAAAAAAGGGTTCTTGGTCCAAGGACAAAAGCCCTCTGTCTAAACTTTTCACATCTGGTGGAAGTGAATGTGGGAGCAAAACTGGTGGAATCCTAGGAAAATTCTTCAAGTCATCAACAGAGAAGGGGATCAAACAGACAAAATCACCCAAAGTAGAAGAAGGAAAAGAAGCCGTTCAAGCAGAAGAAAAATCCACAGGCAGGGACCGAGGAATGACAGAAGAAATGGCAAAGGATGAGGTCAAATTACTCGAGACATTCTCTGAACAGGAATCAGTGAAGGATATGAAAGAAGATACACATGCTACTGCTATGAATTCATTTGACATCACAGAGGTAACCCCACCACTCAAACCACCAAGAAGTGGCCTCACAGCTGATCATCAATCCGACAATACATCGCCAGGCCATAGTGCCAGCCTAGAACCTGCTGAAAGTACAAATCCATCCGTCAATCCACAAGCAAATCCACAAAGCAGTGAAACAGGTGAACTTTTTGCCATCAAAGAAACCAGTGGGGAAAACACAGAAGGTCCACCACACATGAGTAGCGTAGAAAATTCAGATAATACCAACCTAATTGCCAATCCACAAAGCAGGAAGACAGCTGAAGAATCTCCTGAACATAACAGGTTGGTCTCACATGAGACAATTGATCTTTCAGCTACTCAAGATGCCGGTGGAGAGAAAGATAACATACCTTACATTTCCAGTGCAGAATATACTGATAATACAAACCTACTTGATAATGCACCATCAAATCCACAGACACATGAGACAATTGATCTTTCTCTTATTGAAGATGCCAGTGTAGAAAACACAAACCTATTTACCAATCCACAGAGCAGTGAAGAATCTCTTGAACATAACATGTTGGTCTCACATGAGACAATTTACTTTTCTGTTATTGAAGATGGCAGTGTAGAAAACACAAATCTATTTGCCCATCCACAAAATAGAGCTATTGTGGATATTTTTACAACTGAAGATGATAGTGGCGGAAAACCAAATATTGTAAGTGCAGAAAATACTGACAATACAAACCTATTTGATAATCCAGTGGGCCGTGAGACATTGGATCCATCTCTCATTGAACATGACATGTTAGTTTCTCATAATACCTCTACTGTTGTGCAAGCGATGATAAAAGATCTGTATGGGTCCATCTCCCAGTCTATATCAGATGACCCCTTTCAGGAGGAACCTCAAAGCATTGAAGAGGACTTTTCTAGTTCAGGTCCTGAACAATCATTCATCAGTACAAGTGATACAAATACATCTGTCCCTATCCTGCCAATTCAAGTGGTTGATGTACAAGAGTTTACGGCAGGACAGAGTTGTGATGGATCATCTTCCAATGTGGATCATGTGACTCCTCAGGAAAGTGAAGATCCTTTAGCTTCTTCAGAAACACAACAGATTAATACCTCCACCACCACAACCAACAATGACTTTTCTAGGTCTGGGCCTGACCAATCGTTCATCAGTACAAGAGATACAGATACATCTGTCCCTATCTCGCAAAATCAAGTGGTTGATCTACCAGAGTTTGCGGCAGGACTAATTTGTGACGGATCAACCTCTAAAGTGGAACATGTGACCCCTCGGGAAACTGAAGATCCTTTCGGTTTTTCAGACACTCAGCTCATTATTACCTCCTCTACCACCACCACCACCATCACTGATGACATCTTCGGCCTCTCTTTGGGCCACAGTGGTCTGACCAACGAGACTCCTGCTGAATGTACTGACCCGTTTGAAATGTTTCAACACAACACAGCTGACAACGAAGGGGTCATCAGAAGCCTCACAGTTCAACCCTTTGTAGGCCCCGATCCCACGCCCGTAGCTTGGCATGAAAGTCCCTCCAGCATAGATCCTTGGAGTTTTGGATCAAACTCTCAGACAGGAGAATCAGATGTCCTGCCGGACTTTGATATCTTCAGTTCGGGGAACAGTGCTTTTTCGGCCCCACCAGCATGCAATGTCTTCGATCTCAGTTCTCCTGAAGCTTCCGCCAGCTTCCAGCTTTCAGATGATATCTTTGGGATCAGCAACCCCTTCGCAAGTGGTGCAGATATTTTTACAGTTCAGCAGCCCAGTGGGACAAACTCTGGTACAGTGAGCGACATTCTAGGTTTAGACTCCTCATCTATCACAGACCATCCAGTACAGAGCAACCCTTTAATGGGTAACATTTTATCACTAGAGGCAGGAAACCAAGCAATCAGTAACACAAACAGAGAAAACAACTTTTTGGGGGATCTTGGCAGTAGCACTGAACAAAAAACTGAAAATCCTGCTCTAAACAATAGCTGGATGGATGACTTGTTTGGCTAAAATTCGTTAGGCATTGCTATTTGGTAGAGAAACCATCTAATCAGTAAGGTGTCAGGCAATTGAATGTTGTCTTTTAACCTTTTAACCAATGTGTCCACTGCTTTCAACCATAATGTAAATTGACTGTAAACTTTAAATGATTCAATATACCATTTTGCTAAGATTTATAGTGCCAAATGAGAACAGCATTTCATAACAAAATGTATTATTTAAATATACGATTATTTAAATATATGATTTATATACTAAACGATAATAAATTATAACAATAATAAAACAATGATCCAACAGACAAATTCAATTGTTGTAAAACAATCA
>JAOSLM010000157.1:11525782-11537663 GCA_025629765.1 Eleginus gracilis
ACCCACCCCTGCCCCTCACACACACACACACACACACACACACACACACACACACACACACACACACACACACACATACACACACTCAGTCAACTTCTCACACTCAAATATACCCCACCACAAATAATCACACCAAACTTGTGGCAATTGAGATATCTGAAAAACAGGAAGTGCTTAAATGTTAGTTATTCAACCATAATATGTATAGAGAGGCTTGTTCTGTAAAAGGCATAACTGTAACAATACTGTTTATCAACCGCAAGCATCATATCGTAGACGTAGGAGTCATTAAGCTACACCTCTCGTGTAACAATTAATCAATATTATGTGACACGAGCAAGCGACTGATTTTCTTGAAGGGGCCATGGTTTCTTTTAACTGAAAGACTGCAAGAGAGATTGCTTTTTAAGAATTACTTATTTTTTTATATATCAATCTTTCTCCAAAAAGAGTATGTAGCAACGAAATACCTGGTTGAACTGAAAGACTTCCCTGGACCTGCCTTTGGTTGTGTCACATTAATAATAATAATAATAATAATTTTAATTTCATGATGATGATGATGATGATGATAATGATTATAACTGATGATAATAGTATCTATGGATATCTTTTAGAGCACCTTTTCCCGGGGCACGGTACACTTTACAAAACAGAAAAAGGGGAAATATCTAAATATCTTCAACAGTTTTTTTTTACATTTACGTCATTTGTCCCTGAATCTACCCAGCGAAGGACGGCCATTTCAGGTCTGTTGCCCTTTCCACACGACGCTGAATAAATGTAAAAACACGCATGCCATAATTACCATACTCTTAATATTATCCTCCACTGTAACATCGGCACACTTGTTGTTTCAATGTGTTTCAAACTTTGTGATTGGTTCACAAAAGCCTTGGTGAACCGCGAGTGTAACCGTATGGAAATTTCTTCATGGATATTTCTGATGTACTGTGACATTTTTGCGCTTTCTTTCTTGCCTTAGAATTGACCGTCTTCCTTAAAAAGTGAAATCGTCACACGTAACACATTTTCTTTGTGTTCATAGTAAACAATACATTTCAAATGTCAATTAAACTATTTCCACTTTTGGACTTATGCTTATGTACTACACATTTAAGCTATTAACGATGATGCATGTACAAAATGACTGCATGCTTTTTTTTTATCAATATGTCCTTGTGTTTGTCTGAGCTTTCCCGGGTTTCATTCACTTTTCTATTTATTGTGTTAAAAAAATGAACATTGAATAAAAGGTGGAGGACTGTTAAAGGTGAATATTTGACCATGCTTGTTATTTTTCTACCTTTATACTATTCTTTCCAACAGATGGCGCTGTCGAAGACTATACAAACCACGGACCGTTTCAATTGGTCATTGTTAAAATAGGTCTCCCGAATGATGCAGTCTAGGCTTAAATTACAGAGGAATAACTCGGAAGAGGTTGCCAAAGGATTCATGAATTTGTGCATGTTTGGTCATGTGTTTTTTTGTTTTTACATATGTCGTGTTTACATATATGTGATATGTGTGTGCGCGTATGAATCTTTATGGGTTCGTGCATATGCGTGTGTCTGTGGTGTGTGGATATGTGTGTGCGTGCGTGTGTGTGCTACGGTCCACGTGTATGTTCGTGTGTATGTGCTGAGGATGTAAATCACCCTCAGACAGCTGTACCAGGAAGTGTCGGTTTAATTTTAAAAAGTCCCCTGTGGTTCCTCATTTCTTTGGCTCAAAGCTTGCGGCAGATCTGGCCACTGCACGACTCCGCCAGCTCGTCATTCGCTCGACGCGTCTCTTTTATCAAGTCCTATGAAATCAGACAAGAAGACCACAAAAAACGTACGGACGAAATATATCAAGATAAACAACTGGTCAAATATTAGGAATATTTATAATTAGAGAAAGGTAAGTGGCATTACAACGCTTAACTTTTTCTTGTGTGAATTGTTAGGAAAGTCATTGGTAGGCCTACATGTTGTAGCCGAAATGTGTTTGTGGAAACGTCAGAGGTTATCATTTGGAAATTCAGATTAAATGTGAGTCAGTATTTATATAGTGAGGAAAAAACGTGTATCCACTGCACAAGCTGCGTCACAGCAAACGGAATAGTGCACTTTCAGTTTACGATTAAAACAACAAAGAAAAACATTTGGACTTTTATTCTAGTTTATTATTACACAATTATTACACCTCTCCTCCATTCCCTTGTTTTAACATAACCTCCCTCTCCTTCCTCCAGGCAGTGAGCGTACACTGTTGTTCTGTCTTAGTGAACTGATGCTGGCTCCGATGAGTGACAGCTCATATATTATCTTTGCACTCTGGCCATTTACTAGTCATCAGCATGCCGACACTGTACCGCAACCATTTCACAATTTGTGGTGGTTATACGTGTTGTGAACGAAATGTGACGTGAACAATATTTTAGGTGCCAATGACTTTGGTTCTTGTTGGATGCGTTGGTTGATCATTTGAACACCAAATACTATAAACAGCTACTGTTTCTACTTTAAACGCATCGATCTATCCTTTAAGCACGCCCTTGAGTCGATCCATCCATCATCCTCCCATCCGTCCATCCATTATGTCAGTGATTCTGAGCGCATTCCACCAAAAGCTGCAAAAGGTCGCCACATCCAGTAAAATCTGGATATATTTATTGTCTTGCACGAAAGCAAATGTTTGTGGACCTCCGCCACCCACGAGTCTATTTCCGATCGACCTGCTCAGCGGTGTTGTTATCGCGGCAAGGGGAGCGGTAAGCTGAGACGAAGGTGGAAGTATGAAACCAACCTTCACAGTGACCTGGTTCAATGTCGCACTGCTGCTGTTAAACATTAGTTCAAATACGTAGGCTACTGATTAATTATAGTAGGCTGCTGCCCTCTTAAATTCAGAACTAGCGAAATCAGTTGACTATTATAGCTAGTTACACTTCAGGCCCCGACAGCGGCGACCACAAACTCCCGCCGGCCCCAATGCGTCTAGTTATGTGACACATACCCACTGGAACAACAAAATATTCCAAAGTAATTAAAATACATATTTCAAATACATATAGTCCAATATTCCAACTCTTCACCCTCTCCTCTTTCTTCCTGCCATTCTCGCTCTCTCTCCCTCTCTTTATCTCTCTCCCTCCCTCCCTCTCACACCTTTTCAACTCTTTCCTTCTCCCTTCCCTCTCACTCTTCATCTCTCCTTTCAATTCACCCAAATGAGATCCATCAACATGAGAACAGGTTTGACCACTAGCCATCAGTAACCTTCCCAGCGTGACTTCATACTGCCAGAATACAATGAGGCCCGAAAATAACACTCTACGTCACTTTTCTGGACTTAAGAAACACGACATTAAGCACGGTCCCTGGTGTAATCAGAACCACAGTACTTGTAATGAGCGGAAATATTTAGATTTTGTAAAGCTCTAATAAAGGAAACTGGTCACAAGTTCCATAGATGGTGTGTTTCTGGGTGTGGGTGGCAGCGTGTGTGTGTGTGTGACTTTATGTTCTTGCCTCAATGTGTGTTTTTTGTGGTGGTGTGTGTGTGTGTGTGTGTGTGTTAGTGAGTGTGCATGGTTTTAGACCTTGTGTGTGTTTGTCTATGTAGCTGTATGCCCTTGTCTCGCTGTGTGTGTGTGTGTGTGTGTGTGTGTGTGTGTGTGTGTGTGTGTGTGTGTGTGTCCTTGTCTTTGTGTATGTGACGGCTCTAAACACAAAAGAAACAGAACACAAAGAAAATGACTGAAGTAAATTAGTAAAGTAGGCTTGTTTTATCAGTGGCTAGAACAGCTGCTGTCTACTGAAAAAGGTGAAACTCATAGAAATTCAGATGAATACCAACGACATTACCAACCGAAACCAAAAGAGAAGTGGGCGCAGAAATGAAACCATTCTTGAACCATTCGTGGCTGCACCTGTATTTCTTTTTTCCTAAAGTCAAATGCTATTTCCAATCATGCTGAAAATACAACCACCATAACATATTGTTATGTTACTTTGAACTTTGTGTACTAGGCATTGTCTGCCTTCACCTCAATCTCTCTCCTTTTCTATCTTTATTTCCACCACCCCCCTCCTCTCCTCTCTCTCCTCCCCTGTCCCTCCTCACCTTATCTACCTTTCTCCCCTCCTTTTCCCCACTCCCTTGCTCTCTCCTCTCCACTATTGTGCTCTCTGCCCTCCCCCATACCACCTCTACCAAACTCCTTCCTCATTCTCTCCTCTCTCCCCTGTTCCGCCACCTCTCTCCTCCACATCTCCTCCTCCTCCCCCTCTTCTCTCCTCCACCTCCCCTCCCCTCCTTCCCCTCTCTGCCCCCCCCCCCTCCCTCCTCCAGGAGAAGGAAGAGGATGGGTTGTAAGAAGTCTAAGCTAAGCGAGAGACTTAGCCAGGGGAAGAGCGATCCCCCTCCACCGGACCGCAGCTCAGACACCGTCTACGTCCGTGACCCCACCTTAAACAGAAATAAACCTGGAGTAAGTAGCAACAACGCACCAGAAGGTTACAAGCTACTCTAGCTTCTATTACAGTCAGTCAGTGGGCACTTTTTTTCCATAGTGCATTACAATGAAATCAGAGATTGGTGATTCAGGGGCATTCAGTTGGATTACATCACTGAATTACACTGCTACACTATAAGAAGTTTGTTTTTTCATTTCCAAGGCAACAGCACGAGAAAGTTAGACTGTGTGTGTGAGTGAGTGATGAGTGAGTGAGAGCGTGCTCATACACCATTTCTAATTGCATCCTCTTGATCTCCCTACATTTAGAAGCCATCAGAGCTTCTTCCCGGGCAGATTTTTCAGAGAATGGAAGGTATGGCGTCGACGCAGATTACATAATGTCAAGCATCACTCATCAACACCTTTTTTATATCACTTTTAATATCAAACTCTCCTCACCTTTCTGTCCAGGAACTGCTTGCTTTGAAATGTTTCAAGTTGACATTTATAGATATTATTTTTAGACTTGTAGGTTTAATGGTTATTGTCTCTCAAACATATTTGAATAATTACAAAATCACTTTATAAATACAACTATTATTAATAGACTCTTTTGTTGAAAAATAATGTGCAAATACAATGCAAGAACATGAATACATAGATCTGTATCCCTATGATCCATGTTTGTTCTGTATCTCAGAGCAGGGGAACAGCAGTAAGGTGGTGGTGGCGCTGTACCCCTATGAGGCCGTCCACCCAGATGACCTGGGCTTCAAGAAGGGAGAGACCATGATGGTGCTGGAGGAGTGAGTCCCAACGGAGCCATTATTACACTCTTATTTTCTCAGACTTGAATATTGTGAACTCATGCAGTTTCGTTTGAACTGCAAATATAAAAACAGGTAGTGAGAAAGTACTAGAATTTTATATATATCGTTATTTCCTGAAAGCAGACTTCTGAAATGAATAAGAAACTGTTATTATGGAAGCAGTTCGATAATAGAATCGAACAGATTTAGCCATTTCGATCCTATCATCATTTTCAAAACAATAGAATAATCTTGTCGTTATATTTTGGGTCAAATGATTAGTTCCTTTAATAAGTAGCCGTGTAATAGCGGAATTCCTGCATCACCCAATCTGGGTTTATTTTGTAATAATGACCAGCTAGCTGTGCAATACAACCACGGTCAAAATAATATGAAGACAAATGTGGCTCAACAGAAAAAATGCAGAATGAAAAACAGGAACAGAAACTCGACTCTCTGCTTGAGACCTCAAGCAGAGAGAAAGCAGGGGGAACATATACTAAATGGATTGACAACCGATACTAAGGGAGAGAAGACAAACATCAAAAACCTAATAAAGGTCTAATGTAAGATTAATGAGTTAGAATTACTTATCTTATATTTAGCCATTATTCATATAATACGTATTTAATTTGTACGTATTATATAAAAAAAATATGAATAGATAATGAAGCCCTTCCATCTCCCCCCTCGTAAAATGTAATATACTAATAAGTAAAATTTTCAGCCACACCTGTATTTAAAACACAGCAGAGATGGACTCAAATAAATATAAAAATATGTGAACTGGTTTGTTTAGGTGCATTATGTATGCTGAAATGAATTATTTTCTTTATAATCTAACGCCATTAGCCAAACAAGCGTCAGGGGAATGCTGACACAAAGAAACAAGCAAATGAGACAAAACCAAAAGATAAAATATGTTTTAGTGAATTGCATCACATTTTTCGCAGTATGTTACGAAGGGATTTCCCGATGTGCATTAAGCATCACAATCACACCTAACCTCAGTCCATCTGTTTCCTTATATTCCTTGCAACAGTAACTACCCAACATAATAACTAACATTCCAATTCTCTTCAAATGGCTGTGGTCATTGCGATGCAACGTTGCGATGTACGTGTACGTGCCCCGACAGAATACCTGTAACCGCAAGCGATGGGGGGGGGGGGGGGACGAGAGATGCAACTGACCACTGTGTTGTTCCAGGTGTGGAGAATGGTGGAGGGCCAAATCCATGAGCAGCAATAGAGAAGGGTTCATCCCGTCCAACTACGTGGCGCAGAACAACACCATGGAGACCGAGGAGTAAGAGCCCATCTACGCTTTTATCGTGAAATACTTTGGCGTACAACTATTTTGTTTTGAAGGAGTCTGGTCTGTTAACGTCAGGGACTATTTGAGATCCAACAGCTCTCCTGAGAATGTTAAACTTTCATTTTGAAAGACTTTTCAAAATTTTAATTTTTTTCCCCCTATAAATCTGCATTTTGTTCCTAAGCATCCATGAGTAGGCCACCCTCGACCCTACTTACTCCTTAATCAGACACATCATGAAAACATATTCATAATCATCATTCACTGTAAGATATCAATTTCAATATCAGTAGTGGGATAATAATTGACTGAATAGTGAATAAAACAACCTGTTAAGGTTCTTGCCCCAACAAAACACCAGCAGCCACAGCATGGGGTTGGTGGGCCGCAACCGTTGGGTGCTGATGTTGGAGGACAGGGTGCTGATGGTAGTGAACAGGGTGCTGATGGCAGTGAACAGGGTGCTGATCAGTAGCGTGCAGTGACCATACTGGCGTTAACAACACCCACAATTTAAGTTTTTTTTTAATATGTATATATTATATACATAGAATATTGTATTAGATATTATTATATGCTTCACATCACTCACACCCGTGGTCCATATATCCCTTTGTCCTGTGCACACACTTGCTCGAAAACATGGGAAGACATGGAAAACATGGGAAACAAAACAGTGTTTCTCTTTGAGCAACCGCATAGCCATTTTTTCTTTTCATACCATGCTCGGGAGAATGTTCTGTTGTAAGTTTTCCCCCTAACCTTTTTTTTGTTGGTCTGGTCTGTCTGGGCCAAGTTGTTTGATGGCTAACTTCTCCAATTTTAACCTCACAAATGTTTAAACAGAAACTCAACACTGTTAATCACAGGTGCAACACCACTCACCATATCTGCATCTGATATAGAAACGATGAAAGATACTGGTGGAATAATTTGAGTTAAAAAAACAGTTCTAGAATATGACCATGGGTCAGACTACTTTAGGACTATATAGGCGTCTTTTAGCGCGGATGGCAATACTTATTGCAGCCTACAGGGTTATGTGATAAACATTACATGTTAAACTCATCGAGAATTGCCACCATCATCCAAAATTCTACGTCAACAGACCATTTTTCGGAAAGCCTACAGAAACTATAGATAGTTAATGTGATAATCACAGTGGTAGTGAACAGGGTGTTGATGGTAGTGAACAGGCTGCGGGTGAACAGGCTGCTGATGGTAGTGAACAGGGTGATGATGGTAGTGAACAGGGTGCTGATGATGGTCTCCTACAGGTGGTTCTTCAAGGACATCAGTCGAAAGGACGCAGAGAGAC
Organism: Eleginus gracilis; assembly: GCA_025629765.1. Classification (NCBI taxonomy): domain Eukaryota; kingdom Metazoa; phylum Chordata; class Actinopteri; order Gadiformes; family Gadidae; genus Eleginus; species Eleginus gracilis. The sequence goes on from JAOSLM010000157.1 coordinate 11,533,677, forward strand.
AGCTGCTGAGTCCTGCCAACCGACCGGGCTCGTATCTCATCCGGGAGAGTTCTGTAAAAGGTGGGGCGATAGCAATCACATTTAAGAGAGATAGAAGGGAGGGAGGGACAGATGGGGAGGAAGAGAGAGAGAGCGACACAGGGCGGGAGAGAGAGACAGACAGATATACAGACAGAGAGGGCAAGAGAGACAGAGAGATAGAGAGTGAGATAGAGAGAGAATGTTAACCATTGTGGACAGTAGCAATATTTGACTAAAGACCAAAAACACTGTGTGTATGTGTGATTGTGCATGCGTGCGTGCGTGTGTGCATGCCAGCATGTGTGTTTTTAACTCTCTTTCTCTGAAACAGGAATTTACTCACTCTCCGTCAGGGATGTGGACCCCCAGGGCAGCGACATAGTGAAGCATTTCAAAATAAGAGCGCTGGACAACGGTGGCTGCTACATCTCACCCAAGATCACCTTCCCCGACATCCGCAGCATGGTCCGATATTACGAGGGTGGGTAGAAGGTTATGAGCGTGAATATATAATGTGTACAATATGTACATTTTCAACCCACCTTGTTAAACCTTCTACATGTACATTTCTCCTACATATTTTTATTTGTGTGTAAGTAAATATACATTATATCTGTATATCACTTTGTCTATAACCCAGGTGACGTGCGTGTGCTTCTATACGTGTTTGGAGTAATCATTTCAATATCTGCCTATCACCATTTCTCTGACATCAACACCGGCAGAGTTTTCGAACTGGCATACCAAGGATTATAAGCAAACATTCGCCAACCTGAGTCGATAGTGGGATAGCCTTTTAAATAAGACATTGGCTGTGAGGCTTTAGGACTGCAAACGATTAGTCTGAATGAAATTGATTGATCTCATCAAATTAGGAAAATTAGTACAAATACCAACGATTTGCTTAAATAAATTCACATTCAAATAATTTAGTTTTGTGGATCCTCGTAAAATAAATACTTTGGATGTTTTTCTTGGCTGCTTGTCAGAGAAAGCAAGCACATTCAAAACTTCACTTAACACTCTTGGATGTGTATTTTATTATTTATCATAATCATCATTATTTATTTATTGACATTTATAGACAGAAAAAATAATCGTGCATGCATGCATCCATGGGTGTGTGCGTGGTTGCGTGTTTGTGGGATTGCGTGCATGCATGGGTGGTTGCGTTGTTGTGTGCGTGCGTGGTTGTGTATGTGGTTGCATGGGTGCGCGTGTGCGTGTGCAGGTCCTCACCTCCTCTCTGCTGCTCCCCCAGAACAACCGGAGGGGCTGTGCGGGCGCCCGCTGTATCCCTGCGAGAAGCCCCGAGCCCAGAAGCCATGGGACAAGGACGCCTGGGAGATCTCCAAGACCTCCATCAAGATGGTGAAGAAGCTGGGAGCCGGACAGTTTGGAGAAGTCTGGATGGGTGAGGAGGCAGTACACACTTCAACGATGTCACATACCTTTGTGTTGTGATATTGTATACATATATTACTTCATCTGATACAAGTGATGGACCACATGATTTAAAAACATAAAATAACCTGAAGATATCACAGAGGGATGGAGACACGCCACACCTACTGAATATTTTAGGATTCAAAAAGTGTATTAATATACATCTCAGGGCTTAAAAAAGACTATAGTCTTGTGATCTGAATCCATGGCATGGGTAGTTATGAGGTACTTATGAGGAATGTTCTGCTATGTTATTATATCACCTAAATTAAGTGAGTGCAGTGACAGAATGGACACACAAAAAGGACATAACAAATGAAAACCACAAACAGTGCATCCGCAACACACGACAGAGGGGAATACATGTGCTGTGAACAATACACAGTGTATTGTGTGTGTTTAACGTTGAAGCGTGCGCGGGTGGAGTCAGGTCACAGGCTTCCCTTGTTTTGATGAAGAGGAAATGTGACAAATTAGATTTGCATTCCGAGTTACCAGTAGTAACTCAAGCACACTCAACACACACACACACACACACACTCTAACATGACACGCAAAAGACACATATGGACACAAATAAACACCCACACCCACACACCCACACCCATGCCTTTTTAGGACTGACCAATGAGGAGACTGCATCCTCATATTATAGGCTCTATGCCAAACAGTTGCCATCGGCAACCTCTAATCTCTGTTTGCTTTGTTTTCTCTGTTCTTCCTCACGCAACCTCTCTCCATATCTCACATCATTGACAGTTATCTCTGTGTTGTTTTAAATGTACAGCAGTGATACTGTAGTTATTACATGAAACAAAAACACAATGTCTATTGTCTACATGCTCCCACTGATTAGCCGAATAGGTCCCATGATAATAATGAATACAGTCGCTCACATCGTGGTTCACCATGAGCCACTAATATCATAAAGTTGTTTTCAAGAGGCAACTCATCCCCAGAGATGTGAATGAGAGTTGGTGTTGGTTTTGTGTCCTCTCAAGCTTAAACAACAAACACATTCTTACTTCCTGCTGTTCTGTTCTGCCTGGCTAGCCCAAGGCCTGCTTCTCCTTGTACTGTCCTGCTACAACTGCGGCCATTGCGGCCTCTCCCTCAACCAATTGTCCAACCAACCTTTCATCTACCCCTTCACCCATCCATCCAACCATCCTCCTTTTACATCTAATAGGCTGATGCTGATTCATCCATCCATCCAACCTTCATCCCTCATCCATCTAACCCACCACCCCTCCACCCCTCTCCCCCACCCCCCTCCAGCCTACTACAACAATGTGACCAAGGTGGCGGTAAAGACCCTGAAGCCGGGGACCATGTCTCCGGAGGCCTTCATGGACGAGGCCAACATGATGAAGACCCTGCAGCACAACCGCCTGGTGCGGCTGCACGCCGTGGTCACCAAGACCCCGCCCATCTACATCATCACCGAGTACATGGCCAATGGTGAGCAAGCAGAAGGAATGGACAGGATATGAAAATATATGCGAGCGATAGGTGCACACACACACACACACCCACGTGCACAGTTGCACTCAGTCACTCACACTGTGTGTGCTTTCCCATACTCGTACATTTGAATGCACACACAAGCGCACGCACGCAACTGCAAACACACACAAACACACACAGACAAATAGTGTGTGCTTTCACACAAGGGCACACACAAACCTGCATGCACACACAGCGGTTGACTTACATTCCTCCCTCTGTCAAATCTGAGTGAGTTAACACTCTGCTAAAATGGTCAGTGGTCTGAGTACACAGTCTACTCTAAACCCTGATAGCAGCTGATAAGAGAACAATAATTTAAACCCAAACTAAGTTAGTTAAAGAATAGGGTAGAATAGGCCAAAAGCCTTTGTATTAATTTTCCCTCTTTCCATCGTCTCTCTTCTTCAGGCAGTCTCCTTGACTTCCTGAAGAGCAGCGCAGGAGCTAAACTGCAACTTCCCAAACTCATCGACTTCTCAGCACAGGTGATTTCCACACTTATCGTCCAACAGGCCTACATGGGGATAACCACGGGGTGTCCCATTGTTGCAAAATAATTTACCACACGGTTAGGGAGGAGGGGATATATATGAATATACACCACAGTATCCTCCAATGTACAGATAGAAGTTACTTTCATATTTAATCTATCACCTTGGTTTTTAATGTTCTTAATGAAAAATAATGCCAACCTTGGTACGTTTTGGACCAATCAGGACCAAGTATTACACACAGCAACATACAAAGAAATCATAATTTATCCGTCAAGCAATGTAGTACATCAAGACACAAAATGTTGCCAAGCAACATAGGCTGGTATACTTTGAGATTGGTGGTGCAACAACACTAATAATGAATTGTAATTCAGTCACAGGTGTGTGTCTGTAGAGTAGGCTATTTTCGAGCTATCAGAACTAAGGACCAGAACTATCCATTTTTAGACTGGGTAGCCCCGCCCATTCTGCCGGCGATTTGAGTTCGCCCTGCAGAAGGGTCTGGAGAAGAGCAATA
>JAOSLM010000157.1:12052769-12069274 GCA_025629765.1 Eleginus gracilis
CTTTTTTGCGTCTAGCGAGTGTTCCGATAAACTTTTCAATTCAGCTGGGAAACGCTGCCGTAATCATCAGTGCAAGGTTATTCGGAGCGATTTGTCCGAAGAATAAAAATTAAAATAATGAGCTTAATCTCGGAAGGAGAACAATGGTGTTAGTGCACCACTTTGCACTCCAGAATTAGGATTGTTGTTGATTGTTGATTGATTTTTTTTCGACTTGTGTTTCGTGACGCCAAAAAAAAGGCAAGAACAAGTTACAAGATGCCGACTTCCAGTGGAACCCCCTGGGTTTTTAATGGTACTGTACGTACATTAGGTTGATGGATTCGTGTACATCACGCTGAAAGACTTATGTACTATACATTGACGTATGTAAAGCAGTGTTGTCAGACTTATGTACATTGTGTTGACAGACTTGTGTACAGCAGGGTTGACAGACTTGTGTACAGCAGGGTAAGCCGAGTATGTTTTTAAGGATTTCGGTTTTAATGATACAGTATACTGTGAAGGCACAAGTAAAGACTAGTGTAGACGTTGAACAATTATGAAGCGGATGGAAAAACTGAAATACTTTGATTTGAGCAGGATCCTCAGAAAAAGCCAAATCCACCGTAAAAGACTGAGAACTACTGAGAACGGGTTTAGGGTTGTAAATCCAGTTTTGTAACGTGAGGTATTGTTTGACCTTGTGTATCTTTGTGTCTGTGGTCAACTGTTTTTAAAATTGTTTCATTATAATTATTTTTACTTGGTGTCGTCTTTCTTACGGCTTTGCATTTGGACAGCGTTGAATCGCAAGCTTTGTTTCATAAGCACGAGTAGGCGTTGGATGGGTGAACAGCCGGCTGCATTTTGACTGCAGCGAGCGCGGGTCGGGGTGAGTTTCAATCATTCCTGTTTACTGTTTTTATAGTGTTTTCCGTCTTCCTTTTTTTAATGACATCACCGCAGTCAAAATGTATTTCTGTGTCCACCTAAATCTGGTGTTCTGTGTGTGGAAAATGACCCCGGTAACAGTCCGCTTCTGGTGATTACATGTTTTCCGTCTACCGTCTTCAACTAATAAATTGTATTTTAAAACAGTCTGGCACAATTTTGTTTGTGATTGCGGCCCCCGCTTATAGGATGTTGCAACGGGGACACGAGGAGTCAAGTGTGAGATGCAAGCGGGAATTTCCTAGCAGCAGTGATCTTTTAGATAAGAGGCAGATGTTATATCAGGCGTTAACACACAATGTGAGCATAAACACAACCGAGACTTGTTTCCAGAAGAATTCCTGTGAATATTGCACTTTTGCACTGTGGCACATCATTTGCATCCACTTTTGGGCAATGTTACATTCTCACGCAGAACAAACGTATGCATGTGACATGATGTGATCCTAACCTTATCTCCTGTGATCCCATGGCAACACGCTGCCTACCTACTGAGGTTTAAGGTATGCGCAGGTCCGTATTAACAATTCACTGAGGCCCTGGGCACCTACATTTAAGGGCCCCCCTAACCCTCACAATATTGTGGACATCATCAGTGCTGAGCTCATGGAGGCACGTGCATTTTAATGATACATTATGATGAAATATTCATCAACTTAGCCTTTGTTATATAACTCCATACAGAGGCATACTGAATGCCTTACTATCCAATGCTTCAACAGTCATTAAGTGCTTTTTAAATAATTAAGGACAACTTATGATTCACAGAAGCACAAATGCCTAACAGTAAGAGTATTTTTTTAGCGGTCCCAACTGTCCAGCCAGCTTCTCCATTTTGCATAGTTTTATTTAGTGCTACGTGATTGTCAACAAAGTCACGTGTCAACGTCAAGTTGAAGTTGATCCGGCGTAATTTTTGGGTCTGTCCGCTCGCAGTCTGTCACACTATGTGTAGGCACAGCGAGCGAGTGCAAGTTAAACGTAAAACAAACAAACAAATTTGGCCTTTGCCCTGGGCACTTGCCCCAAGCAATCTTGGGCCCCTGGGCACTTGCCCCGTTGTCCAAATGGTAAATTCTGCCCGAGTATATGAGACAGTTAGATATCCTGTTTTTAGCTAAACACATTTGTCGGCTGCCATTTATTATTTATTATATTGTCACATAGTTTTGGCCGAGAAAATGAATATTGGACGTAGGCCCATTTTCTTTGATTTGTGTCAAAACTGTTAAAACTTAGAATAGGCACAAAATAATTCACATTTTTATCAAGCTTATTTGAAGATATCTTATCTTTCTATTGAGGCAAAAAAAAAAGCCTCGGTGATAGAATCCTCCCACCAAACACTGTCAAATCATTGATGAGCGTGAGGCAATATGCCGAGCACCAGGAAAGCTCACAGAGCGGATGTCTCTCTCCCATCATATAGCCCGCGGCAGTAGCAAACCACTTTGCCGTAGGCAACCTTACCTAGAACTCTGCAGCCTATATATCTCAGCCATTGGAAGGTGAACATTTTGACGAAAATTGCATTTTTGCTCCATCCAGTGCCATTATGATGGTAGTGTCACACTGTGTCCTTTCAAGCCCACAAAGGGCCTTTTTTTTGTCTTGTTTGATCACACTGTTCACAATGGTTGTCATTGGTTACCTGGACTCCTGTGTATTTTCCACATAGTAAGTAGTAATCTGGCCAACCTTGTGCCTGCTGTCTAATGCGCTGAGTCTTGGAAGTAAACATGCTTATTAAATGCAAACTGAGTGCACTCTGCCGTTTGTCCGACTCCCGTCCTGCCCGCCTCGGGGTTAGTCATTAAAAAGCATGCAAACCAGAAATTATTATCATAATACGACTGATGGCATGGTGCATTACGGTGCAAATTGGGTCTGTAATTTGAGGGTAAAAGGAGTCCTTTTATCAAAAAAGTTGTATATTAAAATAAAATATATGAGAGAGAGACAGAGCCTTGATAGAGAGAGGCAGACTCTGACTGAACATATGTAAATGAAGGTTACCGGGGGTGGGTTATTAGTGATAAGTGAGGCAACCTCTTCTCTCCAGGTGAGTGGGCTGTGGAAGAGGCTGGCTCTTGGTGACGTCCGCCTGTTTCCACTTGATTTTATTTATTTATCCTAAGAACCACTTCATAATTATAACGACAGCCTGGCAAAAGTCAAAGCCTCAAGAGGGGATGGGGTAGGGGCTAAAACGACACTGAAAATGAAAAGACAGCAGCACACGTTCAACCATTTCAAACACACACTACTTACTTACAATTACACTAAGCATGACATAAATGGCACAAGAACGCAACAAAGATCCAAAAATATGCGGTCAGACAAACAGATGTGGTAGCCACAAAATGCGGGAGACAACAGTAAGCAGCCGGCAAAAGGACTCCATGATGTATTCTTCCGAAGAGAAGCCCGTCGGGGGATCGAATCAGCGTTTAGTCGAGCGACTCTAGGGAGTCTATGTCTGTGGAGGGGCCCTCCGTGATGAAGCTAACTTCCCTGTTGCCCTACAAACCCATGCAGCTTGCTCACTGGCTGGAACTAATTACCTGGGTATTACCACGGCAATTTACCACTTAATTACACCTCAGTAAGGAGGGAGGAAACCGAGGGTACTTTCTACAGTAATAATTACACAGTAACAAACCGATCTCAAATACCTTGAAAATAATCAATTCTTTGTACTGATTCCTTTCAAAGCCATCACTGTACAGCTAAGACAGCTAATGATCTGCTAAAAAGTGATGAATGATCTGTAAATTCAACCTTCATGCTTGTGAATCGTGAGTATTTTTGTACTCGTTACTAATTGATTTGATGATATCAAAATCGTACTAAACCTTGGTTTCTGCTGGGAGGAGGGACCCCTCTTCTGTGTCCCTACTCGTGGACTCCTCCCTCCTGGTCTTGGGAGGTTTTTCTTTGCCCTTCAGAGGGTCAGCGAGGTCTGGTATAATGTGGCCTGTGGGCCTATGAGCACTGGGATTAAGGGTGTGGGAGTGTGTGTGGAGGATTGCTGATTTAAGCAGCCTCACCTGGCCCGAGGGAGACTTATGGGCTCTGGGGCTGGGTGAGGCTGCGCACCTGTTTTGCATTGATTAATCAATGTGCAACAGGTTAAACGAGCCATCAGCACACATACAGTCTGGCAGAGATCTCCTACATGGCAACATGGAGCACAAGGTCATGAATCATTGTCTACAAACAATAACAATAAACAATAAATCTGTCCTCCAACGTCAGCCTCCGGCATCCTTGTCTGGAGGAGGCCACATTGTCCTTGTTACACTGTGGGGCCTCTCCAGACAAAGAAAGTACAAAGGGTGGTGATGTTGGAAGATGACTGATGGCTGCTTTGACCACACACTGATTGCTCAATGTGTAACAGGTGTGCAGCCTCACCCTGCCCCAGTGTCCAATCAGTCTGACTGGGGCCAGCTGAGGCTGCTTAAACCAGCCATCATCAACACAAAGGGCTATACAGATAAAGATTAGATTGGCATCCCATGGCAGAAGTGGCCGTGGAAGTGCATTCTACAAACAACTAGTTTAAAGGTGATCGAACAAAAAATGCCGCTGTTTTGTTACTTAATGCCCCACAGCAACATTTACAGGGTTTAACAAGAAGAGAGACGGCAACCAATCGTATAATAACGAAAAGAAACCGAAGGAATCACAATTCTCTGTCTTTCGTTTTATCGACCTTAAGCTTTTGATGAAGAAATTACAAAAAGATTCCCGCCGTAAAGCAAAGCCATAAAGCTTGTGTGGCTGAGGCATAGGCGCACTTAGATCTGTCCCTCTGTCTACCTCTGTGTCTCTCCATCATATTGAAGTCTGTCTTTGATCCCGTCAAACACGGGTTGGACCAAGGGCATGAGAAAAAGAGAGGGAGGGAGCAGGTATAGAGACACAGGGGGAAAGAGAGTAAGCGACCTGGTGGAACTCATTTACGGACAATGAATACATACGTTGTTATTCTTTCCCCTCCAATTTCCCCTTCCTTTTCTTCTCCAGCCACTTTTCCTTTTCGATTGGCTGGGCCAGGCTCGATGCATGGGAATGAGATTCTCTATGAGGTCAGACATGAAATATCTCGCGGATGAATTATTCATGCGATTGGCCATTCACAGCGGTCCTTTCTTTCCTACGAGTTTGAATATCAAAAAAATAATACAAAAAACTGTTTTCCCCCCCGATTTCCTAGAATGCCCTCTGAGCTTATAGAGTGGTGTCGTAGTTCTCCTGGCATTATTCAGAAGTACCGGGAAGCCGTTTGAAATTGAACGCCGGTGGGTCACGAACACGGAGTAAACAACATAATAAAGCATCACCAGCCTCCATTCACAATGGATCTCAATGACAACAGTTTAATTACTGTTAGAAATTATGACAGGACTGTATTGTGTTGTGGTGCAGAACATCATTTTGTTCATTTTCAACTATTCACTATCACCCTTTTGATGATGAGCCATTAAGAGGAAATAAGCATTGAGCTAGCTAGCTCAGCGAGATCGCAATGCTCCCCTAACAGAGGGAATGATAAGAAACTAGCTGGCTTTTTGCACCATAAATCCTCTCAATAGGTTAAAAAAGGCACATTTAAGACCTCCACTTGGATGTAGTTAGAAGTCTAAGATGGAAAGAACTAGGGATAATATTTTTGTGTTTAATATATAATAATAAATAATAAATCAAGTCAGAAAGAAGCGTTTAATTATTTAAGACATAAAAAAAATCAAAGTGCTACCTGACTAAACCAATGGGGATAAACTGCCGTATATAACCGTGCCTTGCAGGAAGATAATTAAGTTAGCCTCCAAGCATTGCGCTGGCCAGAATATCTGGCAGCCGACCAACAACATATTGAAAATAAACAGAAAAATAAATCTAATAATGTCAACAATGCTCACACCGCCACTCAACTCAGCAGGGAGATAAACAGATTTTCAAGGGCTGTTTGGTCTATAGGTAACATGCATTCATAAAATCCTGCTTTCCAGGCATGGAAAGCTTTTTCTGGGAATATTGTGTTTGGGTGGGGGCAGAAGAAATGTATTTATAATACACAGGTTAAGGAAAAGTAGCCACTAAAGGACAGCGTTGCATTCAGACCCCTCACTCACCACAAACGCAATAGCATTCTCCAACAGCAGCTGACAGAAGAGACATTTGCTTGTTGTGATATAAAACGTAAACGGCTTAACGGGATAACTCCAGTAACACAATAAAGTTTAATTACATCTGCTCATTACTTAAACATTTCCGTCATGGCATGTCCGTTCCAATAACCGAAAGCAGAATAGACACTTTGTTGTTCCAGTGAACATTGCGGTTTAATAGAATAACTTGAGTAACAATTAAATTGCTAATGTAGTCCGCTCATTATTTAAACATTTCAATTAAGAGTTGTCCTTTTCAATCACTGACCGCACAATAGACATTTTGTTGGCGTCGTGAACGTCATTAACAGAAGGTTGAACGGGATAGCTTTAGTGAATGTGAGGCTCCTTAATGCCGCCGTGATTCAATCGGCTCAACCACTAATTGTGCTTTCCAATTCCGTTAATGTCAGGTTACCGTTAAATCATGCGGGTATTACATTGGGCTCCGAGGGGTTTCGATCCCAGACAAAAAGATACGCAGCTTCGAGGCCCGATGTTACACAGCCTACCTGTGGCCGTCCTTTTGAGCGTCTACCTACTCGTTACATCACCTGTATCTGTATTCACTCCAAGTCCCTTTGGACGGAGCGGATTTAGGACGTACTATCCCTGTGAATATAAAAGATTCACAACAGGAATCAATATGGCCTTGTTAAAATCCTATTGTTTTTATTGCATTGTCCGAATGTGGAACTCGCTCGCATGCACTCACACACACGCACACACAAACATGCACACAAGCATGCACATGCACTGTTCTCATCTGAGGTGTTTGAGTGTAAAGTAAAGAGCCTGACGATAGTACAGCGGTGACAGCAGGTATGAACATGTAGAGCTGGCTCACGGACTGAGCCGTCTGTACTCCAGAAGGTGTGAGGGCCGTCTCGGTTTATTTAGGCAATATTCATTTTATTTTGGGGCCGGTCCGTTGTCCCCGGCAACTCACAGGCTCAGGAGCTCGGAGGCCCCAGAGTACATTCCAGTGCGGTCGCAGTTTGCCCTGCTGTTGCCTAGCAATAACATCATAAAGCCTACCTGTTGGCTGGAATTTTAATGGGGGAGTGATGGATACACATGGAACAGATGTGCTAATGAATAATAAGCCTTCATTTGAACATCTATATACATATCTATTTTTATATAGATCACACGACTGATTAGAAATGCACTCAATGGCTGCAAGGTTATTCTCTTTTATTTTGCTCTAGTTGTACTGCCATATCTTTACCGGCTTATTAATAAAGGATGTGATAGAGAGTCTCTTCCTCCTTGTGCTCTTGTCTAACTTACAGTACGCTCTCAATACAGTCGGCTGCACTGTTGTTTTGGTTTCAAGTTGTTTTGATTTATTTAGGCTTACGGTTAGGGTTACAGTACTGCTGCCTGCACACATCGTCCTCCTGTTCCTCCATCTGAAGGCGGGGCCCACAGACAAACCCAGCCCAGGGTACGTAAACAAGGTCTGGAGTACTGAGCGAGATAACTTTGTTTCATTTCCACTGTGCGGTAACCACTCTTCCGAAACAAAGATGATTGTTTTTCCATTTCAACCCTGAAAAAGGAAACATAAAACACCAAACATAAAACGTAAAACAATTTTTGTCTGGTTTTGCTGCTGTGAATTTTCAATAGGCAGCTCTTGGCCATAATACATCGGCTATCTACTTGCAGTGCATCGTTCAGAAAGTCTGGATAAGTGGTTTCACACTGGCAGCATATGCTAATTAGGTGATGAAGACAATCCTATTAATATCATCATGAATTCGTATGAAATGGATAATTCTACAAAAAGTGGCTCTCATGAATCGTCACGAATGGTTTTCTGTCTCAGAAACTGATTCACAGATTTAAAGCCACAGACAGGCCTAACTTGAGTCCTTGAAGCAGAAAAAGGTTGTTTCACAAGTTTCATCGAATAAAATAACGTGTATTTACCACAATGTAAAAAACAGGCCAAGAAACCACACAGGGGCACAACAACCTTCATGGCAAAATAACTTATTATCCGAGTGCAGACGACAAATCCATTCAGAAAGCGTGGCATGGTGTAGCAAATGGCTACGACTTACACCAGACCTTGACTTTCCCCTTCTGTTTACCAACGTTAACTATAGAGAGAGATGAGTGGGAATAACATACTTCCCTGCCAAGGCGTTCGCCTGCTTCCAGGACATTTTGAGCACTGGCCGGCTGTCACGCTTCAGTCAAACTGTAATGGTCTCCATTCTTCTGTATCGCTGTCCGCGGGAAGTCTTTCTGAGCGGGGGCTTTGAACTTTTGAAGCACAGAATTGTTTTGCTGATTGGATATATGATGGACATACTTTATATCCATGTAATTAGATGGCCCGAAATGCTATACAACTGAAAGATAAGGTGAAATGTAATGCAAAATATGAAAATAAAAAAATATGTGAATGGATCTAGCTTTTTAAACACCCTAAGATGAACCATGCTTAATAACATAAACACATGCTTGATACCCCAACCTGCTTGGAACCCACGACTTTAATGTCATGTAACCAGAGTTCTCTAGCCAAGTATCCAGAAAGGGTACATGATATCATGCTTGGATACCTAATATGGAAGTCAGTGGAGGTACAGGAGCAAACCAAGATGCCAGAATTAAACATGTCAAGAACTGTATTTACTCTACAGAGAAAGGCCCCAGTCAGCTTCAAACCAACAGAACAACCTGCTTGCGTGTAATAGAGTGAACACTCTTGAGTGTAAAACCAACCGGAGTGCCCTTTTTCATGAATGAAAAAACAACATTGTGTCCTATATGGGAAATTCAAATGATACCAGGGTTACTGCTGCTAAAGCTGCAGAACTCCTAGATCACAGCCCAGCCGTAGATATGCATTTCCTGAGAAGTATCCGGTAACGATTTTCGTGCAGAGGAAATAACAAAAAAAAGCCATCGCCATGGTAGCATCGCCAGGCCCACTGTTTGGTTGTGAGTCCCCATTGCAGTGTTTGTTAGGTGTACAATGTGTCTTTAGTGAGTCACCTGCTTCCTGGGCCAGAAATACATTTATAAAAAATAGCTAATACCCCGGCCTCATATATAATAAAAAATAAAAATCGGGGAAATCCAATTTGATTCGTTAAAACCTGGGACGGGATAGCCTGAGACAGAACTAATCAGTCGGACATCTGTTGGTCCTTAGATAAATTAATAAAGATGCAGAATAGTGTGCTTCCAGGGTATATTACAATCATATCCCTTCTCTGATTTACTGAAGTGGAACTGCGCTCGCTGTCCGTATACACAGTAGAATTGTATACTCTGTACCATGTTCTTGTTGTAGTCCTTCTTGTTCCTACGGACAATGGCTGCCCAAATAACGGTTGAGATTTTAATGGAATTTGGCACTCATAACCAGAGCACGGTCTAGAAATCACTTCTCCAATTCTTGAGGTTAGGGCCTTTATCCTCTGTAGCGAGACCCGCGGAGCAAAGTTTGACTCTTTTTGATTGGATTCTCCTTGCCACTGCTGGCTTGGGTCACCCTTGAGTTCAACGCACCCAGTCCAATTTGAACTGTATTGCATTGTGTTTTTTTTTCAACCAATTGCGCACCAATTTATTCCACCCACATATATCCTCACAGACAGAGTGAAGTTCTATGCTTGCCTGAAGACGGCAAACAGGACGTGAGGTCATTAGATCGGCGTTACGTTGTGAGTGTGTATTGGCCCCCCTGTACATCCATCATGAATTGGGGGGCTGGCTTCTAGTGGCTTTTTTGTTGATGTAGGTTAACACGCATCATATTAACCTCTCCATTTCTCCCTGCCCTATTGAATAATTTGGAAATTATGCCTCTAAATGTTCACCCCTGATTATGCAATGGGAGAAGACCCAAAGACATAAAATCATCTAACAGGGAAGAATAGCCTTGTTTCCTGAATTGTGTTAATAAGCTTTGTTCTATATTAATGAAACCCCGGCCTGGATACCGATGAATGTCTTGCTCATAGGCGCCATGGGTCGGAGAAGCGCTCAGCATTGCACCCAGCTACATTGTTAGGTGTTAGTCATTCCACTTTTAATTGGTTACTTGTTTCCCTGTCCGTCTGCAACCACATGGCGACGTGGGAGGAAGTAAAAAATGCAACCAACATGTAATTCAAAACATTTTGCTAGGTCGGCCAGCTGACCCTCGAGAGAGCAACTTCAACATAACACAAGTAAAGACAAGTAAAGAGAACGTAGCAGCATTTGGCTCAGGATAATGAGCTACACCATGCTCTGTGCGAGGAATAAACCACCGCGGGGTGTCCTGTTACTGGAGGATGTCACAATGGAGGGGTTGAATCCCCTTATTACACTGTGACCAACTAGGGTTTGATATTAGTAACTTTGATCTATAAAGTTATGGGTTTTTTATCGACCTAATCGGCAGCAATTGGTCATTTCATTTGTTTTTGCGTTAGTAGTTTATGACCGTTAGCTAACTCTAACCCTTAAAATTTCGGATTTGTAGCGCATGTATTCAAGACTGTTGAAAGGCAGAGGTGAAAGATAATGCACACCATTGGACTGATTCAAACCGGGTAGGAACTAACTTCAGCCAATGTAGCTTCATAAGGCTCATCTTTTAATGTGGAAGGCGACGTCGGAAAAAGTCCTCTGAAGGAGACATTTTTCAAGTAGTTTGTAGTTCGACTCCTCCTGTGCCAAACAAGGACCCCACCCGTGCCGCGGCTCCAGCCAATGATTGCCTCAAAATTGAATAAGAGGCCCCTGCTCATGGCCTGCACTCCCTCACCACTCACCGGGGATGTTTGACTGACAGGAGAGTCAGACGGAGGCGGAGGACGTGCGGAGAGAGGAGCAGCAGTTTAATTTGAAAACCATCGGAGGAGACAGAGTTTCACTCAAGGCCCCTTTCAGGCGGACAGACGGATTATACGCCGGCCTTGGCACATGAAAGTTGAATTTTGACCCAGTATAATTGACCTGTTTGAATGCAGAATATATACAGTATATATATATATATATATATATATACACACACACATGAATTAGATGTAAAGCCATACATGTAATATAATCACATTTCCGAATTAATGAAACAGACTATCCTTTGTTCATGACATTAGAATATGAAATTACAACAGCGTAAGCAGGGGTAATTTAAAATATTAATTCCACACCGTCGTGGTGGGTGAAAATTATGTTTTATTTAGACACACTGGAGGGCTCATTCCAGCTCCTTCTCCTTTGTGGTTCTCCCGGTTAATCTGGATTCCTGCATGGTGAGGTGAATCAAGGTTTAACGGTAATGACGACGGCTGCGAGAAACGGAACAGAAATGGAGCGGGGGAAGAACTACAGAGGGCCAATTTATAAAAGAAAAAATGGCTTGCGATAGCTCATTTTTTTGTGTTATCTTTGCGATTAGTGATGAAATTGGCCACGCGCCACTATGCTAAGACTGAGAGTCACTTAGCCTCACTTATGTATAGTTTTCCTGTGTGCTGTACAGTAGGCCAATGAGGATGTATTGCTGTGGGATCAGGTATACAGTAGTATGAGCAGCAGTGGAGTCCTTGTTGCGTCGCTACAGCTAACTGCAGAAGAACAATTTAAGGTCTGTCGAAAGCCTCGCTCAAAACAACATTTTGTGACGCAGTTGACCAATGTAGTGATTGTTTCAATTTCAAACAACCACTCGTGCTCAGGCACGCACGCACGGACACGCACACCGCTTGTCCGGTTAATAGCCAGCGGTTGGAATTCTAGGCACGCCGAGTTGGCTTCAAAAGACCAAAACAAGTAATTTATGTGGAGAGAAAAAATAATTCCCCCCAGGAAAACTCCCAGACAACTTTAACCTCTCCCTTTTTTTCAAAGTACATCGTAAAGACCAATCCGCTCGTACGGCTGGCTGTTCCAATTCCATCCGCCATTCAGTGGGCTCTACTCCACTTTTCAATGCATTAAGAGAGACGGTGGTTTGATGGTGTCTGTGTGTGGGTTTAATGAGAGGAGGAAGGCCTCTTTGCAATGCCATGCCGCCCCCCCCCCCCAACAATCCGTTCCCGCCATTACGGCACCTTCCAGCTAATGTCACGGTGGATCCTACAGTGGTGGGCGAACATCACAGCGCCATATGGACCCTCGTTTCATCTCACTGTGGAGGAGCCCACTGTACCGCACACGGACCAAGCTGCCTTCACACCCTCTGAATTAATCTGGCTCCGTCCCCCGCCCTTGACGTCGGAGGATGTTTTATTCATGGTGCCGGACACAGTAGCAGCCATGGCGTTACCGAAGTTGTTTCTGTTCCTGATGGTCCCCATCTGGGATCAATAATGTATTATCTTGTCGTCTCTTCTGTCGGGGGGGTTCTTTTTGTTTGGATTGGAATGCACATTGTCGTGTCTTGTTTTATGATATCAGTGCTGCTGTGGTTTCAGTAGAACCATACGCATCCTCATCTCTGGCCCTAATGCACCCATTCCTCTCAGCCTTCACTCGCCCCTCTCAACCTCTTTTCCTCACCTATTGCTTTATCCACCCGTTTCTTTGCAGACAAGAAAAAGTGTGTGAGTTTGTCGCCGCCATTAGCCAAAGTGGGTCATTTTGCTTTTCTTTGGCTGTCCTTCACTCTCACCTCCTCACTGAGGCAGGCAACGCAAATATATTTGTATTTACTGGCTGTCTCCTCATCCCAAAATGATTAATGTAGGCTCTATTATTACTACAAAAATAAGTAGCTGCAGTACGCAGCACGGATAAAATGTAATCAAAATGTGTAATTGCAATCGAAGTCAAGCAACGCAGAGCCTCCAACACAATGGTTTATCCTCCAGGGCTTCCGTCTGGAGATCAAGTAAGTAACTCGAGAACGTCTGTATCTCACTTCTGCTCATTTTCTCCTTTTAATTAATTTGCCTGCAATTGGCGACCTGCATAGAAATACAAACTTTATCAATCTGCTTTAATACAATGCAATACTACACATGTACATGTGGGCTGAATTGTGAGATTAAAAACAAAGCTTGTTTTGTGTGGTGTACCACACTTGGGTACGTTTACACACTTCAACTTGTACACAACATTGGTGTACACACGCACACACATGCACGAACACACCGGGATCAGAAGCGGCAGTGTGCCTACTGCAGTCTACAATAATAGACATCAGACTAGTAGCCGTCAACAAAAAGTGTTGGTCTCCACCTAGTGTCCATTTTAAATTACTTGGAAATTACTATGGAAACGGAATATCCCACCTTGAAGGCTACCTATGTTCCATTAGATGTTGTTGAAAGTTACAAACAAAACCGAAAAACAATCCACACAACCTCCATTCTAAGAAATACATTCACCCAGGTCTCCTTACTGGCAAACATCTGTAAGAGGTATAGAGATGGAGACCAAAGTCAGATATTTTATTTGCGTTCAACTATCATGTGTGATTGCATCAACGGTTGTAATGGGTGTTCCTGCGCCATTAACATATAATTGCAGAAGAAGAACATAATTGAGGGATCGGCAATTACACTCAGAGATGGTGGGGCAGCATGGGAGAAGACACTGTGCGGTGTGAAGCACCACCGAAGAATTTGGAATTATGGAATTGTACTTTGAAAAGTAAGTATGAGAAGAAAGCCGTGATGGAAGGAACTGACTTTAGATGTTTTTAATGAAAAACGGTTTCAAAATGACATTGGTAACAAGGAAAATAACACAAATAAGCCATACACAATAATATGTCAAATATATTACGATAATAAAACCTGATTACTTGAAAATTATGAAAAATAAAGGCCTCTTATTTTATTATTCTGTACCGAAAATATCCATCTTCTGTGAATCCCTGTTGAGGAAGATTATAGAAGCTTCATCTAGGTCCTCATGGCAGAACTAAGGGAAACATAAGGGTAAAAGAATAGCTGTTAGTCAAAAACACAAATGTTAGCATCTATCACTACTGTTATTCAAAGTCTACTGTTCAGAAAAAAATCACCATTGCCAAAAAAAGCTGTACAATAACGTAAAAATCGAACCTGTAGCAAAACAAACATTACCATAACTCAATCAAAACTGCAGTGAAACCAATCACTACTGTTGCTCAAAAATCTGAATCGCTACAAAAAAAATCACTGAGGTTGCAAAACCAAATAACTTACACTGAGTCTTGCTTTCAGCTCCTGGGCCTGTCTCAGTCGGCGCTCTCTCTCTAGAATAGACAGGGAACATTCCTGCGTCAGCGTTTCTCCGCGAGCACTGCTGCAACAACACGTACAGCGATGGACACGTTTGGGTCCATTCTGTTGAATGTTGCCAGACTAGGTTACAATATTAGATTAGGAGTACGGCGGGAGAGAACACAACCACAGACTGTTGTGTTTAAATTGCATGATGTCTTACTGTGCTGTTGCCAGATCTTTCTGGCGAATAAGACCATGCCAACGATGAGCGTGAAGGACGCAAACACTACTACTGCCACCAAGACATGCCTGGAGAACACACACACACACACACACACACACACACACAAGCAAATAATAAATCACATGGAATCACAATGGATCAACTGACATTACAGTCTTCTACATCACAATCAACATTTACACACAAACACACAACTGAAGAAGTTATATAACAAAAGGAAATGGAGGACAACCTCGTACCCACTCTGCAAAAATATGTTGCTCTCTATAACGTTGGACTGAACTTGGGTGTGTGTGTGCATATGCGTGCGTGTGCGGACTCTGTGATTAGAAGTGCTGCATCAGAGGGTCACGGTGGAGGACACCACCGGAGCTTGTTGACATCGGCTTCTGTCTGCCAACAGTTACAACGACAGTCCTGCTCTCCAGTCCCAAGCCCTCAGACTCCCCTAGAGACGCGTGTTTCAGTACACCACAGCCTGGCCGGCCTGCGAGAAATTGCTCTGGGCAGTTAAGGGCTTTCAAGAGCGAGAGGGAGGAGATGTGTGAAGGACCTCTGAAATTGCGGGACGAGACACTTAAAGAAGAAGAGGAAGAGGAAGAACCCGCTCATTATGTGGCATGCGAAGGTCAGCGAGCAAAACCACTAGTGCTACTGCTGCTGCTAGTGCTAGTGCAGAAGCTCTCGCTGCTGCCATGGCGACCAAGACAAAGCGTCAAACCCTTCACTACCTTTACAGAACTTTTACAGTGTCAATGTACAGACAGGCAGACATAAATTTAGATATTGTTGCACTTGAAGCAGTATGCATATTTGAATCATGTGATTTATTTGAATTATTCTTGCACTTTTTGGGCTATGGCTTCATTGTGGAACGCACTCACTGTAAATCAGCTAAATAAATGTAATGTTATTCATTTGTATATGTTACCTGTGATTCAGCTGGGCGTCCAAGGAGATGTGCTCCAGGGAAAGAGGCACAGCCGAGGTTGAGGACACCAGATGTGGTGCTGCAGATGTGGTGCAGAAGTGGCAGAAATTACAGTCTCCGTAGTAACATAACGTAAGCCCCCCCATCTACAATCTTCTTCTGGTGCCCGCTGACCATACCAACAAGCAGGCATGACTTTATTAGTTATATAGCATAACAATATCCTTTTAGCATCCTTATTTTCACTCTTGCCGCCAGCGATGGTTACAGCCGTTTAAAATTGCCCCCATTTTACCATCAGGTGTGTGAGACCGATGTAAAACATTTACAATTTTGCATTGGTGGGTGGACACTCCCATGCGTGATGTCACAAGTGGCTAGAAGAGAGGTGTTTCAATCCACTTTTCTAAAACCGCAGTCATACAAGCACAGTCATGAAAACATTTGTTTTATTCCCTTCCCTTTATTGCATGTTCTAGTTTTGTTCTGGTTTTTGTGATGGTTGTTTGGAGATGAGGCAGCATGTGGTGTTATTGTTCCACTTGCACTTGATTGTGGTGTAAAAATACCCGAAACCAAAGTCTCAAATAAATAAATGAAAGAAGAACAGCCCTTCAAAATATAAGCAACCAATAGGAAGCGAAGCATCCAGCAGTCCAGAGTCAATAGATTTTAAAAAGGGAATTTTAGTGAATGAAACAAAACACTTATAATCAAACTCCCTGTATGTTTATGCACGCTTTATGTTAGTTGTTGGCACCTGTGCAAGTCCCACTGCCACTGCTAGTGTCCTGTTGATTATTCAGGTAGCCACCAGGAGGCAGTGTTTTAACTATTAACAGTTTTGCAATGGCTTATTATCATCTCACTAGCCTGGTCCTATCAGACTCTAGTATTCATTTAATTTGCACAGAGAGTCTGGTCCTACTCAATTGACAAACGTTAACTAACTTGAAGGCGGGTGTCTGATGAAGTTTAAAACTATTGGATCTGCCCAGTGCCACTCTGGATCTGCCATAACCAATCGCTAATGTTTGGCCGGGAAT
>JAOSLM010000157.1:12517148-12528644 GCA_025629765.1 Eleginus gracilis
GTATTTTGATTTATTATAATTTTTGCTGTCAAATGTAAATAAATCGGGTCATTTCTTTGGAGACCTAGCATTGGAGACCCTTGTTTTGAAAAGTGGTGAACCGGAAGTATAATCGTATTGATGCATGAACTTCATGTGCAACTTCAACACGCTGTGCACACATGTTTAAATATACTCTTCAAAATGTTTAAACAGTTAGAAAAGACACCGAGGACCGTGTTAGCATGTGAAAGATCACACTTGGATCATGAAAAGGCGAGACTCGGCACACACGTAGAACAACACTTCTTTAACCACAAGGTGAGACATGAACTGATGTGTGTATCCTGTCAACATGCGTGTATGCCCCGATTAAATCATATTAATGAGTCCTACTTATGTTGACTGATGCATAAGGAAATGAAATGTTTGAACTCACGTGCGGAATTCTCACATCAGCAGCCAAATGGGTCAGTTTTAGACGACCCCTTGAATGGTAGTTAAAAAATGTCAAATTTGGCTGCTGATGCTGAATAGGACTTTACAATTAGTGTTTGATAATTGAATAGCAGACCATCGAAGTCTACCGTCTACGAAATAGATTGATCAAAATAACAAACACGTGTAAAATTCCACCTGTCGCACTGCGCCATGTGAACAACCTCACTCCAGTACATTTGTCTTGTTCTTCAGAATCGTGATGTCTCCCTTCCTTGTCTCCGGTCCAGGTGTCTCTGTTAGTCCCGGGGTGTGACCGGCTCCCTGCTGAGCTCGACGCTGCTCTGAAAAGCATGAGGCCATTCCTCCTGGTCCGAAACCTGCCTCTATCCCAGCTGCTGGACAAAGAATTCCTCGAGCAGGCTGTTTACAAAGGTTGGCCAAACGTAAACCACCTCCAGTGAGGCATAAAGTCAAACACACATGGTCGGTCTGTGCTCATTTGCTGTGTTGCTACAGAGTACATGTGTCAGTATGTACATGAGCATTGTTACTGTATGTGTTGGAAGATGATTTACTATTGACCATCTTTACAGGTTCAACGTATGGTCTATCTTACCAGACCAGAATAGATGAGGACAACTGTTTTGCTCTTCTACCAAATGGTATGGATGCCTGATCAATAACATTAGAATGAGTATTACACCAGCAGAGTACCAACCTGATTAGTAACATTATAATCACATAACATTCTTAATAACACAGCATTATAATATCATAATAACATGGTAACATTATTAACAACATATCAGTATAGTTAACAGTGCTATTGTTGTGCTGATGTTTAATAATAGCTGTATTACACATATTTCCAAAACGCAATTAATTATGTAAGTGTTATTAGGACATTACATAAGTTAATACTACGTTTATATGTTCAGTTTGATGGTGAGCTACAAAGCACTGAGAAATAATTAGTAAATGTTCAACCAAAAGTGTTGTGTTCCCCCAAGTAAATCCACGTGTCTCTGATTCATTACCGGACCGTACTGGTTCTGCAGGGAAGCTGGTCCTGTCGCTGGACAAAGACACATACGAGACCCTGGGTCTCGAGGGGAAACCATCCCAATACCAGCGCAGGCCAGCCGGGAGATACGGTAGGAGGGGGTCTCTCACTCTCTGGTCCTCAGAGAAGCTCTTAGTGGTGAGGGGAACCAGAAGACTAGCGGTCAGGATGGGAATGCTCAGAGCTGGTACTTCAGGCAGGTATCAAGTGTATGACCGGGGTTGTTATGGTGATCGTAATGGAGGGCAGGATTGTCTAGTGGTTAAGTTTTAACAACTGAAAGGCACTAGTCCATTTTATTTGTATAGTCCCAACTATAACAGCCAGTAACCCACTACGAGAGTAGTGGGTCAATCCCTAGTTTCCAAAGCCTGACCTGAATGCATCCTTGAGCAAGATGCACTAATCCCACCGGCTTCTCAAAAACATGTTTCTGACTTCACTTTAAGTCTCTTTGGATAAAAGAAATTTGCTAAATAAATTGTATATGTGGTTTTTATTAGAAGTATTGATGTCACAATACAGCCAATGTAAAGTGTGTGTGTGTGTGTTTGTGTAGTTGTGAGTGTGGACCTGAAGGATCAGACCATGTCCCCAGGTGGTAAGGGTCACCAGCGTGTTCTGAAGGCCCTGACGGAACACACCCCTCTCAGCTGTGACCTCCTGCTGAGTCAGCATCTCCCAGGTACACACACCTCACGTGCACTAGCATCTCCCAGGTACACACACCTCACGTGCACTAGCATCTCCCAGGTTATTATGTTTTGTCGCCTCAACAGGTGACGAAAGCCCCGCCCTCCAGAGCCTGCTGTCCAATCACAAGCTCTCAGAACACAGACCTCGGGTCAGCACCCACGTGATGACATCATTACCATGCCCCTCTCTGGTGACCTCTGACCTCCAGGGGGAGCAGCAGTCATGTGACCCTCAGAGCTTCCTGGAGTGGCTGGGGGCCGTGGACGCGGGAGTCACATTGTAGGTCCCCATTCTATCAACGTCATTGTTACGAGAGCTAGTGCTGTATGCTAAGCTAGGAGTGGCACAAGGTCAGGCCGAAGTAGAGATGTATAGTTTTAAACTTGTAGGACTGCAGGTTCCCAGGAGAAGTTAATGTCCATTCAAAGTCAAGTCTTGATCTGTTGAAGTTGTTGACATGTTCTTGACCTTTCCAAGGCATTTTCCAATTAAATTCCAACATAAAGCTAGACATCAACTTGAATGACACAATCTTAACCTTGTAAAGGTGTGAGTCACTACACAGTAGTTGTTTCATGGATCCAAGTTATGGGTTGTAAATGATTGCGTCCACTGTTTTGTTTGCGTGTGTCCCAGTGAGGACCAGAGCGGCGGCTACCTGTCCACCTATGAGTGTCCCCAGCCCCAGACGGTGGTGGACACCGCGGTACAGTGCTCAGTCACCGGACTACTCCTCCCTGAAGACATCTACCACCTGCTGGACGTCCTCCGGTAAGCTGGCTCTCTTCCCGTTACCCTGACAACCTGATGGAGGCCGGTGCTCGCCCTCACCTGTAAACATCTCCTCTTTGTCTTCTCCAAGGCATGACAGCACAGTGCATGCATAGCATGGGTGGTCAGAAATAAGTGTTTAGGTTCCAACACCATTCTTGAATGTTCTAACACAAGGTTATAGGTTTCTAACCTCTTGTTCTCCATCACTCCCAGGCGCTCTGTGCTAGAACCCAAGCTAGCACCATGGCTAGCTCTGACGGTGCACGGCTTCCAGGACAGCCCCGTCTCTTGGGGAACCGCCGAGCACGGCTTCCTGAGCGGAGGGGAGAACTTCTACACCCTGGTCCTCTTCCAGAACCTGGACTACTGGATCTGCATGGCCACCGGCTCGCATGACACCTGTCCGCCCTGACGGTCCCACCACCAACACTGCAAGGTTGGTCTTCTGGGGCTGCCTGTTTGGCAGTTAGAGAAAGTATGATTATTTTTTTATCGTCTAAATAAATGTGGGTTAGTGAAGATTTATTAGATATTATTTGAGCCTATTTGTTAGAAGTGGAGTTGATGTGTTCTTCAGACCTTTTTCCCAAAATTAGTTTGAATCAAAAAGGACCACAAATATCACAACAGATCCACTCGGAGCAGAATTTATTAACAAATAACTGTACAGGGTTGCAATACGGATAGGAAAATATTAATAACCTTAAAATAATTATAGAATACAGATATTGGAATGACAATGCTGTGTAGGGGACACAGACAATCTGTTCATCTGACAGGTGAAAACGACACCATGGTTCATTTTAAACCCCACCCCCCTGCACAACACTTGTGTTCTAGGCATTTTGATTCGCTGTCGTCTTGTTTTTCCCATAAGGCCGTGCTGTTTTTCTTTTAGAGGGCGTCAATAACCAGGTTCTCCTTCACAACCAATAGGCCAATCAGCACGTTGTCTTGTCTTTTTCCCGCCCCTTTGTCAGTAGCCAGCTTCAGAGGGGGTTGTTTGAAACGTAATGGTGTGCTATATGGCTGCAGAACGTCAACAGTCTCTCCGAATAGCAGAGTCAGTTAGCCGTACTTCAACTTCCTGTTGTCCACGTGTTGTGTGAAACAGTTTGCCCCCTACTGGAGGCTTTTCACATGGCGGGAGGATGAGGAGTGGCAGTCGCCACGACCACTAAAGCTGGTCTAGTTTCTTCTGCAGGTACTTGAGGATGGAGTCTGTGCCCTGTGAAGACCCCCACACCCTCTTCAGAGCTTCGCACTCCCGCTCGTTGGCTTGCTCAAGGGCACTTCGGTTGGTGCTGCGCATCAGCGCCTTGGACTCCCGCAGCACCTGGGGGTCAGGGGTCAGATGAAGGGTATAGGTGATGATGAACGCGGACATGACCTTTAAAAAAAGGGCCCCAGTTTACCACCAAGTGTGATATTGATTAGGGACATCAAATGTGTCTGCCCAGATGTACGATGGCTACATTGTGGACTTCCAGTTGGTACAGTCCACTGGGATGGCTGCTCTAGCCGTCATACAGCTGGGTGGACATTAACACTTGTGACATCACAAGTGGTGGTATACTAGAGGGCCCTTTAATTCAAACATTTATGTTGATGGTTTATTTAAAAACTTACTGTATGATTTGTAAAAATGTATATATCATTTTTTTAAGTGAACCATTTTGACCATTGAGTCAAATAAAAACAGACAAACGTCAATAAAAAAAAAAGCATCAGTGTGTCTTCACTTACGAGGGAGTTGACGGAGACGAGCTCTTTGATGCGTAGCATGACCTCCTGGCTGAAGGTGCCGGGCCAGAGCACCTGGGACACCAGCCCCTTGGTACACGCCTCCTGGGCCGTCAGCTTCCTCCCGCTGAGCAGCATCTCGTTGGCCTGGAGGGGGGAAAGGAGCACAACTTGGCATGAGCATGGGAGAGACAACCAAAGCTTTAGCCTGCTACAGTGTAAGATTGAAGAGGAACCGTCAGGCTTGACCACTGTTGACTGTATGGCTACATACAGGCGTCTGGGAAAATCTTCACTCTGCAACATCACGGCCATTTCTGTGAAAAATATGTGCAGTCTTTGCACCAATGACTGAATTAGACTCGGAAGAGCACAGAACATAGTATTCACGTTAGCCTCGGACGATAAGGAACCTCCAGAAAAATATGTATTGGGATACAGCCGTAAAGACAACAGGAAACAATATTTTCCCGTACTATTATAGGCTCTGAATTACATCTTTGTTATAGTTTACCGCAAGCCGCTTTAAAAACATTTAAATAGAAAAAAATACTCTGAATGATTTACATTAAACGCGAGCATTTCTCAACACCAGCCAACCACAAGGTAGAACCTGGCCCGTGAGATCACATGACCCCACCACAGTTGGAGGTCGTACCGAGGCCACGCCCATGATGCGCGGGAAGGTGAAGGAGGAGCAGGTGTCTGGCGTCTGGCCGTAGACGGTGTAGGGCGTCTGGAACCAGGCCTTCTCATTGGCCCACACCACGTCGCACAGCGGCAGGAGCGCGGCGCCAAGGCCCACGGCGGGTCCGTTCACCGCCACCACGATGGGCTTCTTGAACTGGATGAAGGTGTCCACAAACGCTCTGCCCACGGGAGGGACGGGAGAGAAAACTGTTAGCTATAACGGCACACACCCAGCCTGCTCCAGTGCTCACAGGAGGTGGCCCCAGCCAATTGTTTATACATGGATGCGAGCTAATCTACCAGCGAACTGGTGGCAGTCAACACAGGCTATACTTACGAACAGGTTGAACTGGCCAACCGTAAACCGGTACAGAGTAAAGAACGCAAAGGATAATAGGTTCAAAATGGCATGCATATTTTAAAGGTGTTAGTTGGATTAGCCATTACAAGCTACTGTCTTAATCCAGTCCACAGGGTAGGCTGGTTGACTTAATACATCTGGGTGGACATGCCCACTTGGTATGTCAAATGGCAGGGCAGATTTTTGGATGGCTAATCAAACTCTGGAGGTAAGACAGGGGCCCTTTAAATAAGAACCACTTCGGTCATAGATACGAAAAGCACACTCTCAATGGTACATGACATAAACCGCACCCCTTATCCACTCCATCTGTCTCATACCTGATGGTTTCGGCCATCTTTACGCTCTCCTTCTTCCGGTCATCGGTGAGTCGCCTGATGAAGTACAGGAAGTCCAGGCCGTAGCAGAAGGTGTTGCCGACCGCGCCTAGCAACACCAGCTTGCTGTCGTCCGATGCTGCCGTTGCCATGGCGCTCTGGATCTCCTTCATCACCTGTTTGAAAGGAATAAAGTGAGGTGGTAGGAAGTGGTAACAAATCAATCCTTAATTCATTGTTCTACGATGGTTGCCACGGTAGTAGGGTTCGATCGTCAGTACAGTGGTAGCTATGGTCACAAGTCCATCCTACAGCTTTACTACGCTGATCTAGAGCGGTGGCCACGGTAACAAGCAATCGATCGTTGGTACACCAGAGGATCCGCTGACAGCGATGCTTCACCTCAGATACGCTGTCCCAGAGCGGTAGCCATGGGAACAAGCGACGGCAGAACACAACACACGTACGTCGGGGTTGAGGGTGTTGTTCTCGGTCTTGGTGGACAGCAGGATGTGGGTGAAGCCGTCCTGCTTGCGGACCACGATATCGCGGTAGCGGTAGGCACTCTCTGTCTGCCGCACGCTGTAGCGGAGACGCTTGTCGATGGCGTGGCGCTCCTCCACCCGCCGCTTCCCCGTGGACGCACTGGCCACGCCCACCGTGGCGCTCTGTGACCCAGCCAATCCGCCGGCCGACGACGCCTCCATGAGGGCTGAGGAACCTGGGGACACAGACCAGAAAGACGTTAAAGCATAAAGGATCCGACAGGACAATTGGTCACTCCCGGCTGGCGGAAGGAGGCAGCGGCAGCTCTCGGTTCCTCAGAGGGAAAATACATCATCCAAATCAGTAGACTCGGAAGATTTTTCTTCTACCCTAACCCTAACCCTTCTCCAAATTTGGTGGGGCTGCTTCCACACACTTACACCTTAACCTAATCACGTTTTGCCCGTCATATCAAATTCGCAGTGATCACTAGTTAGTTGGCTTGTGGGATGAATCATCAGTCTGTTGGTAGATACAGAGCCTTTTTTTTAAACTACAGTACAATTTTTTTATACCAATACCAATTTTATATACTTGAAATATCTTTAGCTTATAAATGAGCCGAATGGAGACCTGACGTGAGCGGCTCACCTGTTCCGTTGAGGGAGCGCATGGCGACAGGAGTGATGGGGACCTGGGAGGACGGCAGGAGGCTCTGGGGAAGGCCCCGTGGCCGGCTGCCCATTCGGGCCCTCTCCTCCCCGGGCCTCAGCGGCAAGACGCCTACCGGCTTCTCTAAAAGGGCCACCTCGGGCGGCACCCGGTGGGCCTCCTGTGAACCGGCCTCCAGGCTGTGGGCCCCCTCGCTGAGGGACTCCTCGGCGTCCACGCGGCTGTTCATGGGGCTCCGGGGCACCAGGATCTTGATGCCTGTCTTGGACAGGTCCATCCCTGGGCGTCGGCCGCCGGGGTTCAGGACAGGGGACTGGGAGGGCGACGTCAGGGGCCCCGCCTCCCTGCAGTCCAGTCCCTGGCGGCTGTGTCTAGAGGCAGCCAGCAGCAGGGGGCTGCTAGGCTTCACGTAAACAGAGTCTGATGCTAACAAGCTGCTGCAGTGGGCCGGGGCCCCGCTAGGAAGCTGGGGCCGGCTAGAGATGTGTTTGCGGGCGTTGGTGGCAGATCCCTTGCTAGTGGCGGTTGCGCCGTTGCTAGCAGGGGAGTGGCCTGTAAGAGGGGTGTGGCTCATGAGTGGGGAGTGGCCCGGGAGAGGGGCTTGGCCGGTGGCCGGGTGGGGTGTAGTCCGGGTGGATCTCAGCAGAGGGCTGTCTTTCTGATTGGCTAGTTGCTGGCGGTTGAACTCCTGGATGTAGACTAGGCAGGCGGACAGGTGAGTCTCTGGCTCCCAGGTGTCCTCCTCTGTACCGTAGCCTCGCCATCGCACCAGGTACTCGGTCTTCCCCTTCTTGTTCCTCCTCTTGTCCACGATATGCTCCACCTGGGCAAATGAGAACGACATCTGGTCACATATTCATACAGTATCGCTGTTGTATCCATCTACGCCTGAGCTTTAATGCACCTGACAAATGTGCCTGTAAGCCTTGTGTTTCTCATACGGTTGGTTCAAGAGAATCAGCCAAGGACACTCGCCACTACAGTTACCATGAATGATCGATAAATATTGATCACCCATACAACCTGGTAATACTCTAGACCAGTTCATATGAGAATAAAGAGGGTTGACTAACAACATCAGACAGTTACCCGTTGGAAACACATAATCGATCGAAATGATCGAATCAGGACTGACAGGGAATATATAAGGTGTGAAATCGCATGATGCAAATGAGTTGATGGGGACCGATTTTCTCATCCACTTTCCAATTGATATATACAAGCACAAACCCCTAAATCATAGTCACTTTATAAACTATAATCAAAAGACAGCCCTGAAGTCTACAAAGTCAGCGGGTTGTTTTCTATATTGACACCACGAGGCGTACAAACTATACTAAATTCCTGGCTAAGAAATTAGCAACATTAGCTATTGTAACCCAAGCAATACCTTCTCTAGACGAAATTATTCAAATAAATTACTCCTTCCAAGACCTGATCAATCATTTTGTATCGGGACCTGCGGGGCATCACGCGCACGTCCAAGAGTGTAAATGTACACTTCAGATAGCATTACCTCATATAGCTCTTCCGTAGCCATCGCGGAGGATCCTTCACTTTTCAGTCACCCACTGTGGGGCACCGATCTACCTAATCCCTCGGTGTCCTGTTGTAGTTGGAGTGGCTTTAAAATGATGAAATTCAGATGAAATTTCCTCTGCGTGCTGTTTGGTGATGGGGACCGCTAGCCTGTTAGCAGCGCGGAGCTCGATTCAGCTTCACGGCAACTTTATCGTTAAGTTGGTAAACTTCCGGTTGGGGCAAACAAACAAAAAAAGATTACTAATTGGCCTATCAAAGGCTGAAGCTAGTTGACTAAACTACTGACAGTCAGTAGCCAAACACTTACCTTTGACAAAATATTTTTGGATGGAAATAGTCAAATGTATGTAATACTTCTTAAAATAAATCCCAGTGTTATATAAAGCCATTATTGTCATTGTTTCTTAGCAATTTTTGCCTGTTTAAATAAAGGTTGATGATGATGATGATGATTATGTTGGTCTTTATTACATTTTAAAGGGTAGGAAAATTAAGAAAAAAGTAATTGTGGTATATCTATCTAAGAAATAATCAACACTTTATTTAAGTGCTGTAAAACTAATGACTGTTCAAACCCCATGCAGGTGCATTTTAACAACCAAGTCCACCCTTTAAATAAAAAATGTGTCATGGCTGTTACATGTCCCATAACAAATAATTGCCGTACCCGGATTTCATACAGATTCTCCTACTGGATGGATTAGGATGTATAGTCAATCAAACTAGTTCTGTTTGTTATCCTGGAACTATGAGGCTAAGTAACATTATGGCAAGAGTAATTTTAGAATCATTATTTGTAATAATTTAGCAGGTGTTTACCTCCGAAACGACTTACAAGTAATAACAAGTAACTAACAACACTAATAACTAGTGTATTTGTATATATGTGGTGTATGTGTGAAAGATACAGCTCGTATGGGTGAGGCATCTTGCTTTTGTATGCCTTATGGTTGTACAGACATTGGGGATCAATCCCAGTACCTTTCAGCTGGGAACCACCTGATAGCAACTACACCATCATAAACATCAAAACAAACAATCATTGGACTTCAATGACCTAAAGACCACTGCCTCACAGTTTGAAAAAACAAACATTTTAATGACACACATTCAAATGTCCAATCTCTTGGTTAAAAAAGTCCTTGGCAATAAGAAACACACGATTACTCAGGATGGATGACTGCACTCACCATCAAATCTCACTATTTATATGTTGTATAACTATTTCTATGTGCTGCACATTGTTCTGTCTTAGATTATCTAATTATTGTATATGTGAGTACAGGATAAATATCATATTGATATGTTTAATGTTATTTAATGTCATTCCATTAACTAAAATGAAGATAAGAGCTTGGAGAACAATTTTCAAAGAAAAGTGGAGGAAGTAAACTTTATTCCCTCCTTGTCTCCTTTCTTCCTTGTATCCTTCCTTCAGTCTGGGACAGTCACCAGGCGACCAGCCCTTCTCCACCCAGGTCGCTGACAGATAGCTAATTTCTAGCTACTCCTAACCCCCAATGCCTTGTCGCTAACTCCTAGTGGGTCATCCTTAGCTTACTCCTAGGCCCTAACTCCTAGCTGACTCCTAACCATCAACACCTAGCCGCCAACTCCTACCCACCGACATCTACTCGCTATTTCCTAGCTGCTAAATCTTAATCGCTCAGAAGCTAATCACTCTTTTTCTCTACAGCACTCTTCTTTTTCTGCTCTATGGCGCCGCTCTTCCCTGGACTCTCTTCTATCTGGGCGCCAGGAAGGCCTTCCTGTCCGTCCTTCTCCCCCTGGGAGGGAACCTTCCACTTGTATCCCATGTAGCAGATCAACGCCACCCCCACCACAGGGATGCTGAGCACCACACAGCCCACCATCGGAGCCCGCCCGAGCAAGGGCTGGAAGGGGGAGGGAGCGGGTAGAGGGAAAGAGAGGAGAATGATAGATAGAGGGGGGAGATGGGTGAGGGAGAGAGAAGAGAAAGACAGAGAGGCGGGGGGGAGATAGGTGCGGGAGAGAGGGTAGATGGAGAGAGAGATAGAGATGGGAGGGAAAGATGGGGGAGGGAGAGCATGGGACAGGGATGGATGGAAAGAGAGGGAGGGAGAGAGGAGGAGAAATAGAGGTTAGATGAAGAATTGAGACATTTGCTCACAGATCAAGTTGAAGATACCTGTTTTCACAGTTATCATTTTATAGGGGCCCCAAGGGGCCCTCACACTAAACCCACAAATAAACAAGGAAACAAATGAGTGGAATTCCCTTACTATAAGGAAACAGATAGTGAACAGCTAGGCACATAATTAACCATATTTATATATATGTATATATATATTTATACATATCCAGATATGAAAATCCAGAATTTCCATCTGGATCATTAAGTAATTTAGCAGACGTTTGTGTTCCGCAGTGATAAACTGAATTCAGATGCATGTCATCAAGAGGCAGGAAGGGTAAGGCATTTCACTCAAGGATGTCTTCCCACCCAGAACCTTTCTGTTGGGAGTTGACGACCTCAGCCCCTACACGATGTGTGGGTTAAATATGACAGAACAGTGTTAATGCACATTATAATACATTATTTATAGAGAGCTTACAGTCAGTGTGTTCCTGGCCTCGTACACCAACCTCCTGACACGCTGACTCACACCATTGCCTCCCTGGCACTGTAGGACAAACAAACAAACACACACATACACACACACACACACACACACACACACACACACACA
>JAOSLM010000157.1:12681917-12702146 GCA_025629765.1 Eleginus gracilis
GTGTGTGTGTCCCAAGCAGAGGCAATATGATCGCCTACCTGTCGGTAGAGGCCTGGCGCCGCCTGGCGGACAGAGAGCGTATCGTCTCGTTGCCCAGACCCTACCACGTGTCAACAAAATGTGTTGTGTTTTGACATTTTGATTTGTTTTAAATCTAATCAATATGTTTGGCTTTGGTTTTAAAACATGTAGTGGGGTATGTTTTCTCATTTTGCTAATCAACCACCGTTGTCCGTCGGAAATAATGATCTGACTATCGAAATAGTTTTGAAAGTATTGAATAGGGTCATATACTTCCATTGCAATGTACACATTGAATCTGGGTAAAGTTGATTTCTTATAAGAATATAAATACAGCCGTTTTCATCCACATGAAGAGCGTTTTGCTTATCTTATTGATAGCACCACTATCAATATTAGTAGCGGTTGGTCTTTTGCGTCTAAAATTAAGGCCGGCTGTAACTACTCATAAGTGCTAGTCTTTATCTTATTGAAACAATCAATAAAATCCTAGAATTCCTTCGTCACACAACAACTAAATCGGATTGGTTGAAATATGAAAACATGCATTAACCGGTATGTCTGTTAATTTTGCAGTTATTTAAACTACACAGATCACACAATTACAATAAGAACAGCTGCATACCAAAAAATATTACATGCGGAAAACTTTTAGATTAAGAATACTGGGCAAATTGTGAATAAGAAAAAATAATGTCACTACTAACTTCCTCAAACATTGTCATACCGCGTTGTCTTCTGGGATTCGTAGTTAAAAAGACCAAATGGCACTCGTTTCTAAAATCATACAATACAATATTGATAAATACATCCTTTTATATTACAAAGCTAATTATTTAAGAATTTATTTTGCAAGTATTTTAATTCTAAATGTGTTATACTGATATTAATCTATATAGATCGCAATAGAAGGACTACAAGTACCACTGAACAACGTCATTACGTATGATTACGTTGTGCAACAGAGAGTCAACAGAGGAAAAAACCAACCGCTTCCGTGTTGTTCCTGTGTTGTTTTAGCAAACAACTAGCTTGACGTGACTCAGATTGTATTTGACAGTCCTTCCTGGGATGAATATCATGCTTTAATAAGCTCGTTATACAGCTTATCTTAATCATCAGAAATGTCGCTGCTACAAAGCTCAAGGAAGAAGGACAGACGAATTTTATCGGGTACCTGTCCAGACCCCAAATGCCAGGCGAGGCTATTCTTCCCTGCTTATGGTTCGATTAGTATTGAATGCACAGAATGTGGCCAGCGCCACGAGCAGAAGAGCCTCTTAAATGTCGAAGAGGTAACCGATCCAGATGTGGTTCTACACAATCTTCTCAGAAACGCCTTGCTCGGCGTGACTGGGGCCCCGAAGAAAGGCACGGAGTTGGTGAAAGTAATGGGGCTGTCCAATTATCACTGCAAGCTTCTCTCTCCCGTCCTGACCAGATATGGTATGGATAAACAAACCGGCAAAGCCAAGCTCCTAAAAGACATGAGTCAAGGTGACATGTTTGACTGTTCACTCCTCGGCGACAGAGCTTTTCTAATCGAACCAGAACATGTGTCAACTGTTGGCTATGGCAAGGACCGATCAGGTAGTGTAATATACCTCCATGACACTTTGGAGGAGGTCAAGAAAGCCAACGGGAACAGAGAATGTCTCATCCCTGTGCACGTGGACGGAGACGGACACTGCCTGGTCCACGCCGTGTCCAGGGCCCTGGTGGGCAGGGAACTGTTCTGGCACGCCCTGCGTGAGAACCTCAAGCAGAACTTCAAACAGAACCTGGACCGCTACAAGGCCCTCTTCCAGGACTTTATCGATGCGGCTGAATGGGAGGACATCATCAATGAGTGCGACCCTCTGTTTATTCCGCCCGAGGGCGTTCCTCTGGGCCTGAGGAACATCCACATATTCGGCCTGGCCAACGTCCTGCACCGGCCCATCGTCCTGCTGGACTCCCTGAGCGGGATGAGGAGCTCGGGGGACTACTCCGCCACGTTCCTCCCAGGCCTGGTACCAGAGGAGCAGTGCAAGGGCAAAGACGGGAAGCCCAACAAGCCGATCTGCATTGCCTGGAGCAGCTCGGGCCGGAACCACTACCTCCCCCTGGTGGGCATTAAAGACACGGTGCTCCCCAAGCTGCCGGCTCGGCTCCTCCCCAAGGCCTGGGGCGTCCCCCAAGACTTGATCCGGACCTACATCCAACTGGAGGCAGACGGCAGCTGTGTGATAGGAGGCGACCGCAGCCTGCAGGACAAGTACCTGATGAGGCTGGTCAACGCCATGGAGGAGGTCTTCATGGAGAAGCACGGCATCCACCCCTCCTTGGTTGCCGACGTGCACCAGTACATCTACCGGCGCACCGGGGTCATCGGCGTGCAGCCGGAGGAGGTGACGGAAGCGGCCAAGCGATCGGTCCAGGAGAACCGTCTCCACCGCTGCCTGATCTGCGGCGCCCTCTCCGAGCTCCACGTGCCGGGCGAATGGCTGGCCCCCGGAGGGAAGCTCTACAACCTGGCCAAAACCACCCACGGGCAGCTCCGACCTGACAAGAACTACAGCTTCCCGCTCAACAACGTGGTGTGCTCCTACGACCCGCAGCGGGACCTCCTGGTGCCAGACTACAAGCTGAGCTCCCTGGGCACCTGCAACTGGTGCCACGGAACCTCGGTGCGCCGCATCCATGGCGACGGCTCCGTGGTGTACCTGGATGGGGACCGGACCAACACCCGCTCCCAGGGGGGGAAGTGTGGCTGTGGCTTCAAGCACTTCTGGGAGGGGAAGGAGTACGACTGTCTCCCCGAGGCCTTCCCCATCACCCTGGAGTGGGGGGGCTGCGTGGTCCGAGAGACCGTCCATTGGTTCCAGTATGAGATGGACGTGGCGCTGAACAGTAACGTTTACGACGTGGCCATGAAGCTGGTCACCAAGCACTTCCCGGGGGAGTTCGGCAGTGAGCTCCTGGTGCAGAAAGTGGTCAACACCATCCTGCACCACACGGCCAAGAAGAACCCAGACGAGTACAACCCCGTGTCCATCGACGGGGCTCACGACCGGAGGCTAGACGAGGTGGGGGAGGGCCAGCAGCCCATGGACACCCAGCCCCCCACTAAGATCATCCTGACGGGCCAGAAGGCCAAGACGATACACAAGGAGGAGCTGACCATGAGCCGGGCGGAGCGCGGTCTGCAGCAGAGCATCAGCGAGAACGCCTCCAGCAGCCAGAAGAGGAGGACCGACCGGCTGAAGCAAGAGCAGAACCACGGGCGTCCGTCATCCCCCGCCGCGACGCCGGCGATCTCCTCGTCCTCCGCGCCAGTCACACCCACCAAAACAACCTCCTCTCCCGCCTCTATTAAGGAAAAGAAGATCCGTGTGACCACCAGCGACGGCCGGCAGGCCATGCTCACCCTGCAGGCTCACACCACCTTCCACGAGCTGCAGAGGAGCATCGCCAAGGAGTTCGCTCTGCCCACGTCGCAGCAGTGCATCCGCTACGGCTTCCCGCCCAAAGAGCTCACCCCTCCGAAGAGCGGCGAGGAGACCCAGGCCGTGGCCCTGCAGCACGGGGATCGGGTGATAGTGGAGATACTGAGGGTGCCTGAGCAGAAGCAGGGTCCCGTCTCCCGGTTCTCAGGCTCTCATTCCAGCGTCCACGCCGTGAAGAGCGACGCTGCGGCGAGCGGCAGGATGAACGACGGGGAGCTCCAGGACAACATCGACCTCGAGATGTCCTCCCTCTGTCTCCTGGCAACCCTGATGGGTAAGATTTCTCTGTATGGATGATGGACACCTTTCTGTGGTCTGTGAAATATTCGTTTCAGCTTTCCTGCTGAATTGTTTTTGTAGCCTTGAACAGTGGTTCTCAACTGGTCAAGCCTCACATGTGTCATTTAATCACGACCCAGAAATACAAAATGTATCAATATTGCATTACTCAACAATGAACTTAACTGATGAACGAGTAAGCCATTGAAACATGAGTTAACGTTAAAATATGAGTTAATTAATTGGCTTCTTTCCAGAGCTCACGGTTTTGCATATGATCTGTGACCCAATCAAATGAGTGGCGACCCACCAGTTGAGAATCACTGGCCGAGAACATTTTCATGTATATGATCTATGTATGCAATGTATCAGTATAGTAATTATTTAACTTTATTCACCAAAAACAGCCGTTGAGCATTTACATAATGTCTAACCAGAGGCCTGTATGGAAATTCTAGTATGAACTTTGAGTTTAATTATTTAACAAATGTTATGGTCTGGTTAAGCAAGCTTCCTGAATGTTTTTATTTTATCTGTGATGACAATTATTGAAAGAAGGATGGAAGATTACAATCGGTACATTAGGGAAACCGTAGGAGACAGTGTGTGATCAGATGGGATCCAACCGTTTTATGTGGTTTGTTTCAAGGTGAAGACGTGTGGTCATATGCCAGGAAGCTCCCTCACCTCTTCCAGCATGGTGGAGTTTTCTATAACATCGTCCGGAAGGATATGGGTAAGATGGGTCCTGTTCATCCTGCTGAAATACAGTTGGCTATTACTGGGCCTTTGTGTCTGTTTATTAAGAAAACATTATTAGTTATTATGGACCTTCATTTTGCTGAAATATTTATTGATGTTTACAGTGTAGAGCAAAATAATGATATTATAAATTGCTGTAAAATGGAATTGCACTTAAATCTAATTTATTTATGTAGGCATCTTTGGGCAAGATAACTAAGCCTTACCTGCTCCTTCATGTAAAAAGTCACCTTGGATAAAAGCATCTGCTACTAAAGAATATACTGGTGTTTAATATAGAATAATATATGTATGCATTTTGTAATCATCCAATGATCCGACCCAGTAGTTGATGAACTGGTTCCTCTTGTGTCAGGCCTGATGGATGGAAAGCACTGCACTCTACCTCACCTGGCAGGGAAGACGTTTGTGTACAACGCGGCCGAGGACCGGCTGGAGCTGTGCGTGGATGCGGCGGGCCACTTTGCCGTGGGCCCGGAAGTGGAGGACCTGGCCAAGGAGGCCCTGCTGCAGCTGCGTTCCGAGGGGTCCCCCCGGGGGGGCAGCCGCGAGGGGAGCCCCTCCCATGGCCTGCTCAGGCTGGGCAGCGGCGGTGTGGTCCGCAGGAAGGAGCAGACTGTCGCCGCCTTCCAGGGGAAGGGCCACTCCCTGGGCAGCGTGGAGGACGCCTCCCCCCCGCAGCGGCCAATCACACGGCAGCACAGCAGCGGCGTGGACTTGAGCGCTAGCGTGTCCCGAGACCCCCCCGCGCTGTCGGACATTAGCGAGGACGCGGGCAAGGAGCTGGTGCGCATGGCGCCGGGCTTTGTCACCATGCGGGAGGGCGGGCCGCTAGAGCCTGGCGCCATGGAGCAGCAGCGGAGGAAGCTGCAGGAGATGGTGTCCTCCATCCAGGCCTCCATGGAGCGCCACCTCAAGGAGCAGCAGAGCCTGGCCGCCACGGCCGCCGCGGGGCCAGGCGAGCGGACAGGTGGGGCCCGGGCAGGTGGGGCAGGGAGCGACCCCGAGCCGTCGACTATGGACGTGTCGGGCGGGGGGCCCCAGAGCGGCACGCCGCCCGACCAACCAGACGGAGGGAAGTCGGTGGACACCCAGGATAACCAAGACGCAGAGCCCATGGATCACTCCTGATCTGGGGAAGTGCCTGGGAAGTGCCTGGCTGGCCGGCGCCCTGGGTCTCGCCCGCCAGCCCCCGGGTCCACGTTGTGTTCTTCCTCTCGTCTTTACTGCATGACTAGAGCGGGTTGCCTGTTCCAAAACTCCCCGTAGACTGTCTCATCTTATCGCTGAACAGAAACACGCACTGACCCCCAGGCCGGCCGGCCCAACGCGCTCCGGATTGGCCGGAGTTGGGACTGCATTCCTGTAGATAGAGGAATCTTTTTTTAGTCTTTAAGTATAAGGTTGAGTTAGAGCTGGTGTCAGTACAGACTGAATCTCCCCCATGGGGGTCATTGAGGGCCAATTAGCCTCCTCACATTCAGAGCGGGGGCCAACGTCAGGCACAAGGGGTCAGGGGTTTTATCTCCTGACCTTTAATTTCCTCTCGTTTCCCTTCTATCAGAAGGTTGCCGTACAATCGTCGTCCCGGTTACCATCACAGTGTACCAATATTTCCCTCTGATATTCGATTGGTTTGGCAAATGTAATTCTAAATATTGCTAAAAATGCAATACATGCTAATGCTGTTCAACCGTGTAGTTTTAAACCACGGATGTTTGAGTTTAACTTCCCCAAGTTATTATTATTATAATAATTATGGTTATTATTATTTGTGTCATAAAATGGCTCTTTGGTTCAAGTTTTCTGTTGTGTAAAATTTCGTCTACAACCTACAATGAGATATGGCCAAAGAATGAAAATTATAAGTTACAATTGGAAAACCTTGATTGGGCATTTCATTGTTTATTCTTCTCCTCCTATGCAAACGCTCCACTGCGCTTTCAAAATCTATAACACCAACCCCCGCCACTCCTTCCCTCACGAAGAAGGAAGAATGTCTCCGCATGGACTGCTCTACATGAGAGATCAAATTACCTCCGCCTAAATATCTGTGAAACAACAGTTCAACATATAAACTCTCACTACCTTCTTAAAATAACAAAATATAACTATATTATAACAAATAATATTTTTCGCCTGCATCGTACAACGGTGTCTGTGTAGACTGGTCATTGATGGTGGATGCAGTAGATCTATATTTGTCCAGTAAGGTGGAGGAAGGTTCAGTCAAATCTTCACTAATGAGTTGGAAGTCCAGCCAGCTTTTTCATTTTCTCTTTTTTTTTTGCTGCCAAATTGTTATTCTAACCTTCACCGTGCACTTAAAAAGACCCAGTATTGTCAAAATAAACACCACCATACATTGTATGGCCTTAAATTAATTTGCTACTGGATACCTTTAGCTGCGTATCAGTGGCGGGTCTCACCTGCTCCTGTCGAGAAGAGGTTGTTCCCGCCTGTCACAGACGGCGGCCATTTACCCCCTTTTTATAAGCTTGATTTTGTTTTGGAATAACTATTCTATCCAAAACTATTTTAATGTCCATCAGTTCAGAGCCAACTTGTTAAACAAATACGTCAGGAGACAAGAGGAATCTATACCACTGTTCCAACACTAATTATTGTTCCCCTTGTGCTATTGTGCTGACAAACAACATTGTAATTAAGTATCTCGCTGTCTCCTAGGAGTCCATATTGTAGTATATTTCGACATGTACAGAAACACTCCAGCTCCTCCATTTTGTTTGCTACTAAAGTATCCAAAATCCCATTGCTTTAACATTGCTGTTTGCATGTCTGATAAATTATTAATCTAACAATAAAAGGCCTTCCTTCACCTTCTTGGTATATTGTGGTCACTAATGTGTAACTAGTCAGTATACCTGCAGGGGATATGAGTAAAGACTAAAGGTTATATGTAGGCTACAATGAGAAAACATGCCTTTTCAAATAGGCCTGAACCTAAAAGCTTTGTTTAATGTTGTTTAATGAACACAAAAACAAATTGTTCCAGTTGGATACATCAATAGATTTTTCCCGACTGACACAGAATTCGGTTTTCTTCCAACATATCTATCTTCAAACTGCAAATCAATTTTGCCATTCTAGATAATTAGCTAATTATTATTTATTAATTATATATTATTCAATCAATTGTTCCACAGCTTGGTTGAAATTGTTTAATGACAATATTTTGCAAAGAACATATTTTATTTTACTGTTTTATTTAACACTATTTTTTGTTACCAACTACAGCTGGCCAATCATAGGAAACCTGGAGACATCAGCAGCTCTTGCCCTGGTTGGAGCTCGAGGGGCCGGTGGTCTCGAGCGTTCCCTTTCAACCGTTATCAAAAATTGTATAGACTAAACAGCCGTTAATGGCAGAAAATGGGTTATTATGTTTCGACACCGTTTTTTTAAGTAAATTACCGATATTCATATTAGCGAAATTCTTATAATTTATTTGTATTTATTAGTAAACACTACTTGTCGGTTCCTGTTAATGGAGCTAACAACGTAATACATAAATAGTCAGAAGTTACGCTACTACGGTAAAGTTACAGATAAATGTTTTCTTGTAGGTATATTATATAAACGTGTAGGTATATGAAATATTTTTTTCCCTTCCCTAAGTAAGTAACGCCTGCTAGTTAACAGCTAAGTTAATAGCTAGTTCACAGATTTTCGGCAGAAAATGAGTTACTCCTGCAAACCTCGCAGATCTTGGTAGGTAACGTTATATCTAGCCCGTTTTAGAAAGACGCTACCAGTAGCAATCAATCGCATGAAAACATAAAAGATAAATTTTGACCTTAATTGATTAAATCTGTTGGTAGTAACGCTTCAGAAGCTATTTAATTGAATCATCTTTGACCTATCTGTCAGCCTCTCGGTGACTTGAATCCACAATAGTTAGCATTTAGACGGGATTTACTTAACTACGTAGTTTAGCTAACATTTCTTTATTAATTTAAATAAAAATACGAGTAGAAATTAAGAATGAAGGTCAACATTATCGACTTATTAACACTATATGCTTAATGATTGAAAGTTTAGGATTGACCTGTATGTACGTGTGTTAGGTAATTAATCACTAGATAACTGTCAACCTTTTTTTATAAGCGTGAGGGAGCGTTCTGCTAGTTTGAGATCTGATGGTTTGGAGGGGAGCAACCCCAGCAAGATTTTACCAAGGACCAAATGGTCTAAAGACGAGGTAATGTGAACGGCTGTAACAGTTTTATGTCAGATAAATATGTTCAGATCAGTTCTTAGGTAAACATTAATAATAACCCAGCCCAGTAACCATGCAATACACATTTCAAGGCAGTAAGGAAGGTCTATGCATTCTTGAACCATTGCTATATTATAACTATAAGTCAAGGTGAGTTGGACGATGGTATAATAACCATCGTTACCAACCGCTTTTGATCATGACCCCATTTTTAGGTCTGGAATATCTTTGCTACCCCAGCCTGCTCTTTTAACCCAATCAATGTCCCAGTGGGCATAGGTGCATCACACTACAATAGACAATAAGTGATTTGTGATCCATTAATCCTTATTCGTAATCATTAGACAGTTTGTTTCTGTATATACAGGAGACCTTTCACTTCTTTTAATAGCGATTAAATCATCATATTCTTTATCTTATAAGTAAGCGATCTCCCATGACCCAATAGGCATATCAGGTGAGCTTCAGTTGGGTCCCGACCCCCAGGTTTGGAAACAGTAGCCTAACTTGACTTTTGTTCCTCTTTTGTGACTTGAGGATGAAAAGCTGCAGATGCTGGTGGAGGAGCATGGCTCCAACAACTGGTCTTTGATATCTTATCATTTCAAGGTAAGTATTTGAAAGGATGACCGCATTGTGGTCCACAGTATACAGGACTTATATTCTATATTCTCTATAGAGTGACATTTCAACTAGCTCCTAGCTTAAATGCTTATTGATTGTCATTAAAAAAAGAATTATCAATAAAATCACCTCCTATTACTGATATATTCTACAACTTAAAAAATGCTGGCCAGCATCTACCTCTCTCTTTGTTTACAATAATATTACTATGGACCATCCCAAAACCCCTCCCACTCACGCCACCCAGCCAACTGATCTACGTTAGGTCACGTCACACACTAGACCATCCAGCTAATGTGGACAGAAAACGGTTATTGAGTTTTTTAACATTTTCAAAGTCTCCCGCCTACTTACTGGGTCGGGGTCAATCTGACACATTGCGACAGCAACAGTAGAGTAACACGCTTACTCAGTCGCTTCCTGCTTCCTCTCAGTGTCAAAGGTCAGACCTCCAGTGTCAGCGGCGGTGGCAGAATGTCCTCAGTCCAGAGCTGGTGAAAGGCCCCTGGACTAAGGAAGAAGACGAGAGGGTAAAGAGAGACAACAGGCCTGTTGACCCTTATGTTGTCTAGCAGAGATACTGTAGAAAAACAAGTGAACATTGTGATGTTAGTGACTAGTTGCTGTGATCATTCAGTTAATAAAGTAAGACGTCCAAATTGATAAAAGGTTTGTTTTTCTTTTTCCTCCAAAGTTGCCAGAGGTTGTTAGGGTGTTAAGCAACCTGTCCCCTCTATTTTCTGCATGCAGGTTATCCAGCTGGTGCACAAGTATGGTCCTAAACGCTGGTCAGTCATCGCCAAGCACCTTCACAGCCGTATTGGGAAGCAGTGCAGAGAGCGCTGGCATAACCACCTCAACCCGGCCGTCAAGAAGAGTTTGTGGACCCTGGAAGAGGATCGCATGATTTTCCAGGCCCACAAAATCATGGGGAACCGCTGGGCACATATCTCCAAACTACTGCCTGGCAGGTAGGCTCAAATTAAGGGACAGAATACTAACTAGGTCTTTAAGAGCAAGTGAACAGGACACAGAAGAGGAGGGAGTGGACATTAACTACTAAGTGTTTGGTTTCAAGGACAGACAACTCTATTAAGAACCACTGGAATTCCACCCTGAAGAGGAAAGTGGAAAATGAGGGCTACCTCCTGCCCTTCAACCGCTCCTTCTCCCTCACCTTCACAGAAAACTCTTCCGACACCTCCTCTGTTGCCTCCTCTGACACCTCCTACTCCATCATCTCCACCCACAGCTCCTTCAAGTCCAATAGTGGACCAGGGGACAGACAATGTCACTGCTACAGCACTTCCACTAAGGTCAACCCCAACTACTAACAATGCATTAGTCTTACCTGGGAACGTGCTACAATTACCCCCTATATATATGAGACTAATCTTTTCACATCCTCCAATTCTCCTCCCAAGCAGGGGGAGGTCTTTTGCAACCACAGCATCAGTGTGGCGAAGGACGAGCCCATGACCAGCTGTACTCTGAGCGCCCTGGAGGAACCAGTCATTGACAGTGAGCAAAACCCTCCTCCACAGTGCATGCTTCTCTTTACCCAACAACCCCCGGTCAGCTCTACACCCCTGCACCCTTGCCCAGGCCTGTTGGAGTCCATGCAGATCATTCAGGTACTTTGCGAGTGATGCTGTGTTGGTTTCTGAACTGACCCTGTTCATATCATGAATGTAATCTGACTCCACAGGACCCAATGGCCTGGGGGGACTGGGCCAGCTATAGCCTACAGCTAATGATCCCATCACCCCTGACACTTGAACAGCAGTCATCTCCACCCTCCAGTTCCTTCACAGAGCTCAGCAGGGGCACTGTTGACCTGATCTCTCTGGACCTTGACAGAAACACCGAAATGTTTATGGTCTCTTTGCCCTTTCTCCTCCACATACACCTCCCTCACACCTCAACTTGTATCATTATGCAAGCATCTCTTCCAACACTGGTCCTAAAATAGGGGTATCTAAAGATAGTCAGATTGATAGATAGATCCACTAGCAGTCTACTAGCCTTAGAACCATACAAATCTTGCACGCTCATGTTTGCTCTCTAGATGAGGTCTGACTAAGGTCTGTATGAGATAGACCAACCAATCACATCCATATAATATGAGGCTGGATACATATGATGATAGGAGCCCTGTAGGTGAATTTTCAACAACAACAAAGATGTCTGCCACTGATGTAGAATGTTCTGTGTATTCCGCTATCGAGACAATATTACATTTCATGGACAGTATACTCCCTAAAAGAAAAACAAACCACTCCACCTATTGCTTTGGTTGAGAAGAATTATGTCGTTTTTTTAAATTTTCATCCAGTTTATTATTTTTCTCAGCCTCACAACTGGTTTGTGGTGAACAGGGCCTTTGAACTGTGATTCTTGTGGTTTCCAGGATGGACAAACGTGTCTCAAAGCAGAGCAGGAGCCTAAAAGCTCCTCCTCCAATGGCAGCACACCTGTCAGGACCCTGGGCTTCTCTCCTTCAGAGGTCAGCATGGATTCTTACTTCAAGTGGCCATCTTGGTTCTTAACCAAGATAAAGTTAGATGAGCTAACAGGATATTAGTTCTATGTTGAAGAGTAGATGAAGATAGACGAGCTTATAGGATACTAGTTCTGTGTTCAATTAAGATTAAGTTAGACGAGCTAGGAGGATACTAATTCTATGATGAAGAATATATGAACATAGACTAGTTATATGTTAAACAACAGATTCAGTTGGACAAGCTAAGAGGATACTCGTTCTATGGTATGCTACTGTGGCATTTGAGATTGTTTGTCTCCTGCCAGTTCCTAAACAAGGGCCCAGGTGAGGATTCAACACTGACCTCCACGCCAGTTAGTGCTAAGAAGCATCCCAGTGTTTCCAGCAGCCCTCAGCCCAATGGAGAACTAGCCATCCACTGCAGCACCAAACACAACCCCAAATACTATTTCACTACTGGTTCCCTGGAGCCCAGGTGTGTTTGATTTACTTTGCTAGTGGCATCATGTTGGCTATATATACTATTGAGAATATGAGGCATATTCATTGATAACATTATAATGAATTCCATGATTTCGTTATTGTTCTTTAATCTC
Organism: Eleginus gracilis; assembly: GCA_025629765.1. Lineage (NCBI taxonomy): Eukaryota > Metazoa > Chordata > Actinopteri > Gadiformes > Gadidae > Eleginus > Eleginus gracilis. Next base: position 12,694,431 of record JAOSLM010000157.1, read on the forward strand.
CATCTGTACTTGGCTGAGATCTGCAATGTTTCTGATCTCATCTTATGAAAGGGTTTGACACTAAACACCAGAACCCACCTACCCGGTGGGTTCTGGTGTTTAGTGTCTGAATAACTGAGGTTACACTGGTTATGTGGGTGTGATCAGTATTGATGAAGATCATTTGCGTAAGTGAACCAGTCTGCTATGTTTTGGAATGCTTTAGGACTCCTAAGGACATCAAGGCCCTTCTGCTGCCTACTCCTCAAACACCAACGCCCTTCAAGTCCATCCACAGCAGCCAGGAGGGCCTACTGGCGCTTGAGTGCCCTCAGGTATTGCTGGAAAAAGTATTTATCCCCTATACTAAAAGAGCCCCTATTTCCCACCAGCTGTGATGTTGATTAGCCATTTAAATTGCTATTAACCATTCACTTTTAGTGAATTACTTTAATGTCAACAAGACATTGGATGTATCCTAAACAGTTTATAAAGAGAGTGAGGTTGTGTGTGTGTTTTGTTTTTGTACTGTAGTGTGTGGAGGACATCAACATACCGTTGCTAGTTGAGACTGGTGTCTTCATGCACAATGGAGGCTCCCTGTCTCATCTTTACTCTGAGGTCAGAAGATATCCTACCTCAGGAAGTAACTAACCGAAGTGACACACATAAAATATCTGTAACCAGTAGAAATACGTGATGGGATGCTTGAATTTGTTTGAATAGGATGACAGCTGTAAGAACACTCTCAACAGCCTAGTGACCACTTTCTTGCCAATGCCTTCTCTGCCATCTCCCATTGTTTCAGATCCCTGCTTGCTGGAGGTCCGAAAGGAAGAGTTTGGTTCTGGAGGCCTGGAGTGAAGACAGCCCGACTGGTCTATTCCGCGCCCAAGAACATTTCCAAAGCACTCAGGTAGCCGCAGCTCTCGTTCTGGTAGCTGGGTCATAGCCTACATTGTGTCATCTTGCTGGGCTTTCCTTTATGCTGTACCAAGATTTAGTCTAACTACCTCTAGCTGGGCTTAGACGTAGCCTTCTTTCACTAGCTGTGTCAGTCTGATAAAAACCTTGTGTCTATCTGTCTTCTAGATCCAAGGAGAAAGCCTGCTCAGTCGTTCCCACCTGAACAGCTCTCTGCTGGGATGTCAGGAGCTAGGCTGCTCCCCAGAAGATGAAAGCCCTGGAGACCACTTACCTATCCAATCAAGATCAGCACAATCATAGCAGGTTGGATCTGCCCAATTTCCCCAGCCCCTACACTCCCTAGAAGCACCTCCACTCAGCTTGTTGGAGGTAGGAATATATGAAGGGCTTCAGTGTTCTGGGAGCTGGCCATCCTTACACAAGGTTCCTAGTTTTTCAAATATACGATAACCAGGGCATGAAGCTAAGGTATTACCATCGGGGTGTCTCAAGTTTAGAGAATGACCCATCTGTAGGCTGACTGGTGAAGAGGAGATGGTGGTGTTGAGCTTGACTGAGCATAACACACATGAAGTCTGACCCCATATTACTGCTTCACCATAGACCAACCGTGACTCCAGCTTACAAACGGCCACCATAAATGGAGAGCAGTGACACTAACTTACTGTAGTTAAGACCATTGTATTTATTCTGTGTTGCATCCAGCTCTACCTCCTGAACAGTATTGATTGCAGTCAGCGGTCCTCACGTCGTGCCACATTCCGCAATCCATAATCCACTATATGTTTGGTTTGAACCAAGATGCTAGCAATGTTTCCTTCAGAGGGTACAGACACAGGAAATATGCTCTGTAGAGCAGAAACTAGAGTATATTTGAACCTAGGGGTCCCACTTTTTGTATTTTTTCGTTTTGTTGGAGGTATAGTCAGCATTTGGCTAACTAAGCGAGCGATTAGTGTGACAATAGGCTTCAGTGGCAGGTGAGGAGTAGGTCCTAATGTACAATGTGGGGCTGAGTCTGAACTGTCCCACAAGCTCAGATTGCAAGGACATTTTGAAGCACATTTTAACTGTTAATAACTGAAACATTTATTGGATTCTGGATAATATGATGCAGGTATAGTAATTCATACATCTTCAGTAATGTAGATTAGAGTGGGGTTAGCAACATGGCCACAATGTCAGTCTCGACTGGAGACATGTTTAGTTCTGTCTCCAGTCGGTTTTAGACTAATATTTTATCATATCTACTTTGAGTCTGAATTCAATGTTAGATTTGGTCCTGGACACTTCTTGGTGTTCTTACGTCTATGAATCTAATTTTTTACTTCCAAATTCCTCATCTCTGTTTTTATGGAATGTCAGGTGTGAAAAAGTAATTTGTAGCACAGTTTGACCTAAAGGGAGAAGATGATGCCTTGGTCTGTCTGTCCTGGTTTCTGAATATATGAATAGATGGAGGAAAAATCCTTATCAAAAGGGAGACCCTTCTTTAATTCAGTAAAACGAAAGGACTTTCATCCCAGTATGTATGTGACAGTATTTTATATATATATAAACTATATAAAACTTTTAATAGTTATTTAATACTCGTTTGAAACAGATAGCTTGATCTTTTTTATTCCAAATCATTTTTAGGATTTTAACCATTAACAATGAAAAACAAACAACATTCTTTAACTCAATGAAGCCTTTGCTTGTGAATACAGTTTTTAAATGGATTTTAGATCTTATTTTTGATAGAATGTTGGACAGGTTGCCGTAATGTTTGGGTTTATTTTTTGCCTAAAAAACAATTATAATATAAGTTAACTGTTCAAGTATACACTGCTACTGTACATGTCATGGTCAAATATTTTGTCATATGGAATAAATTAATTGTCAATGATTCATCGTAATTTACATAATACAGTAATGTATGTTGTAGTATGGGTTATGTTGGAATGCTAAATAAATATTATTATAGATTATATGTATGGATGTTAATCTGGCTCAACAAGGTGACACATTACTCAGTGCTCTATGCTAGGAGTCTGTGGTTCAGTCAAATATAAGCTATGTTGTAGGCAGATGAGAGGCAGGATTTGTCTATTTTATGAATAAAATAGGGTTTGCATTAAACAAACATCACATTGAAGTATCACAGAGGTAAAAAACTGAATCAAAAGACGACACTGTGACAGAATATTGACAACACAAACAATTTGTTCTTAGAAATATACGTACAAATGTCACCTACACAATTTAAATATTTTATAATGCTACAGTATTTATTTGAACTGAACTAGATGGTTATCTTGCCTCTAGAGTAGCCTACTGAAGACATATGCCTACAAACTATTTCACACTATTGACCAGCTTTGCGAATAGATTGGAACATTATATTGTAACCAACTGTATTAGTCCAGTACATTCCTGATAGGGTATATGGAACATGCTCTGCCCCTGCTGGTCACATTTTAATGCAGTGGTTGGTTACAAATCCACAACTCTGCATTTCTCTACTGAAGACGATAAACCAAAAGTGCATCAAATTTGTGACTTGAAAACGTTTGGGACATTAATTCTTTGGATATGAATAACCACTCCCTTCGTATTCTTTGCAACGGCCGTCCCAATATCATATTTTTTTATACAAGCCATCACATTTTTGTCAATCTTTTTGACGTCACTCAGGCAGAAATCATGTACACCGACAAGTGTTGTTTAAGGTTGTATTCAAATGATGTTTGGTCACATTATGGCATTACATTCTAATGAAATTGCCACGGTAGTGATATTATTGATGATATAAAAGTGTTTGGAGACCAGTAGAATCCAAATTGAGGGAGCTATTGAAATAACAAGTGACAAGTAAGCAACATATTCCCACATATTACAATTGAGCTCAAAATAAAATATAATGGTGATATGGACTTAACCATGAATGTGAAAGAATGAATGGCAGTTATTAAAAATCGAATACAGAAACGATCAGATCAGGAGTGTATTGTGCATATCTGTGTTATTGAATCCAAAATGACAGCCATTGTTTGTGAGGCGTGAGAGTGCTTATCACAATAAAACTGAAAATAAAATCCTTTTGTTTAAATGACATTGAAATTTAAAACATGCCGAATGCACTTTTTTACTTCCAAAGGAAGTAAAAAAGAGCTGTGAAGGAAAAGCGCTTCACAGCTCGACATTCAAAACCGTTTATTTGTAAAATCATCTAAATGGTTTGTGATACTCAGTGAACTAAGAGTGTTAAATATTGGCTGATCTCCAGTCTTTAAAACATACTAATCTTTAGGACGTTTTTTCGTTGGAAAGATATTACATTTTCAACAGATATTCACGCTCTGAATTGCAGTGATATAATGACACATTTAACTCAAGACTGGATCACCGGAATGAGTGTGTTTAGCAGTGTATAAGGAGAAGTCTAACGTTTCAAAATGTTCCCAATGGCACATGGAACTTCTAGTGTTTAGAACTTCTAGTGTTTAGAAGTGTATCCCACTAGCTCTACAACAGTTAAAAGCAGGTAAAGAACTGCATGACCAGTAGAGCTCTAGTGTGGGTGTATTGCACATAGACTGTATATAACACAGGTTCAACGGACTTGACAGACTGTATATAATACAGATAAAACTAGGGATGCACTGATTCCACTTACATTTGGGTACTCGCCAATACCAAGTACCTGTGTGAGTACTTAATAATACCATTACAGTTGCTCGCATGGCGTGTTATCACCATGGCAACGGCAACATTGTGATTCTTTTTTTAGTATTGTGGTCATGTATAATAGTACAACGTTTTTTCTCTCAGACAATGCTCCATACGTCCACACAAACCGAGCCCTCCAGTGCACTTTTTTTCCCCACTAAATTGGGGACTTACTTCAGTACCTGTAATAAAATGGCATAGATTACTATGTTGACTATCATATAGGAAAACATTTACACAAAAAAATATAAATAAATAAGGGTTTTGGGTTCACTGGCTCTAAATACGTATCGGGTGGTTGTATCAGAGAAGTTTTATGAGTACATGAGCACAGCATCAGGTACCGGTGCATCCCTAGATAAAATTGACTTTCCATATGTGTACATTTATGGATACTTTTGCAGACAAAAGAAAAGCCTACAAATTGAATGCACTATTGCTCGTTGAGATTTAGGCCATGTATTACATTTTACACATGATGTTTTCTTGTTAAAGGAAAGCGAACGTAATGCAGTGTGCCTATAATTTTTAGTTTGCTTCAAATAGGACTATTTTGGACACAAAAATTCAAAATCCTTCTTTTCAGTTTCAGTTTCTATGAAGGCTTCCTAGTCAGGCAGGTAGGCTGAGTTGATGGAGCCTGGCTTTGCGGAGACCGGTGGGAGGTGAGGGCAGCTCTTCCTCCTGGATTTAGCCAGGACACGGTGGATGAGGCTGGGGGATCCCTGAAGAACACCACCTCCCTTCATGGAAGGGCTGTCAAGTGCCAGGGCACGCCGAATGCTGTTCTTCCTGGACAGCTTGGGCGTTCCAAGCCCATTGCCCTCACTAAAACTCAGAGAGAAAGAGATTGTGCTATGAATACCGTGGTCAACATTTGTCTTCCTATACACCCAGTAAAATAATCCTAGTTTCTAACCTTCCTTCGCTATAAATACATTGCCTTATAATATTTTGGATTTCCTCATATAAATAGTGTAAACTGATCACTTCTTCCACAGTGACTGTAATGGTATTTTATCGCTTTTGTGGATTCAACGATGATGCTGAAAGGGCAGGTGTAGTTACCCAGGAAGGTTACAGGGGCGGGGCGGGGTTGCCATAACAACAGGTACAGAGGCTCTCCTCAAGAGGGTGGGCGTGGCTTCCCCTGATTCCCCGTCCTGCTGAAACAAGTTCAATCATTACACCTTGAGTGAGTGATTTGTGTTTTTAAACCAAACTTTAACCAGTTCTATCTAAAGTTAGCCCCCTTTGTAACCCAACACTCCAATATGTGACTCCTTTACCTGTAGGTGGCATGTATCCCCATACACATGTAAATGGGGACATGTGGCTTTTTATACTATAACATTAAACAGTGGGCTGGACATTCAGGAACACCAGTCTAACCCAAGAAACCAGATACTTTTAGTGTCTACTTCGAAACACTTTTAAGAGAACTGAGAACTACCATAATTACACATCCTCAATTCGACTTATTATCTACGGAGCGATCATTTCCCAAGATAATCTAAAAGGCCTTGAATCTGTAATGAATCACCCTCGTTTTGATGTCCAGGAACAAGGCAGCTCGTCATCTGATCTGTGCTAGAAGAGCAGTGAAGAAACCACTACTCCAAGCTAGCAACACAACTAGTGGTCGTACTGCACAGGTTGACTCAGAAACAGAACGACACGTACCGGCCCACATGTGGTGACACAGGCTGAAGGGAAGTAGCCCTCGTTTCCGTTGGGTAGACGTCCAAACCACCACGTTTTGTCCTCTTTGACCAGAACCTGGATGACATCCCCGTGGCTCAGGTTCAGTTCTTCCGGACCTTGGGCCCTATTGTGAATAGTCACCACCACCTGAATAGCAAATTAAAAAGGGCCCATATTTTACCAACCATTAGAAGGCACTAGAAATTATAACTTAAAGTCACATCAGACATTGTGTGCATGTCCAGTCAGATGTAAAATAGGCACTCTTTAATCGGTTGCCGAATGGGTCAATTATTATCTTAACTTGTGTACTAAAGGATTATAGGACCATTTGTTTATTAATAGCAATTTAGGTTACATTGTGCGAGAGCATAACATTAATCAGTTGTTATGGCATGACTGAATGAAGTGGAGAAGCCAATCAGTTAATCAGGACAACACTAGTGAGCAGTACACTGAAGGATTAAAGATGGATTACCCTTATTTAGCTCTGTGTCTTGACTCCTTTAGGTCCAAGTGGAGGTTGGACCTAAAGACCTGGTTTCACTAGTTAAATACCTGACTTGTTTGCTGGTTAAATCAGTGTTATACTTTGCGACCTGGTTAAACAATTTTGCTACCAGTATATATACCCTGCCACCCTGTCCAGTCATTCCCTTGTCCTATAGTCGGTCCTCCCCACTATCTTGTCCTACCCGCTCTCCAGTCCACTCTTGTGGTTTAGGACCTGGACTTGATTAGCTGCTTTAACTTCAGTCTCCAGAACCAGATTTCAATCCATTTTAGGAATTTCCATCCGTGTGACTTTTAAAGGAAACATAACAAACGTAACGTAGCGCTTGTTTCTAAATAACCACCACAACCAACAACACAGTCTTACTCAGCACTCTGCATCATCACTATACTTTTGTTTTCAAGCGGATACATACTGAACTCACCTTATCTTCATCTGCAGGTCTCACCCTTGATCTGCCAACTGGGGGGAAGTCATTGCTCAGTCGTGCCACACAAACATTTGACGACACAAATGTAAGTTAAACTATTTCTATGTTCAAATGCTCATACTCATGAGCAGTTGAACGTGGACATTTGTTCAGATCTACATACGTTTAGATTGAACCAACAACACTGTCAATGTTAAACTAGATTTGGAAGGCTCTAGTCATAATGGCTCAAACTACAGGATGGATACAACCGTTGTGTGTGGGTATATGCGTGTGCGTGTTTGGTCTAACTCACCTTTGGGAGAGAACACTGTGGTAAAGACCTCAAACTGCTCATCACTCTGCATGTATATTTGCTGCATGCTGCAGTGCTGCATTGGTCTCTTGAGACTGTCGTCCAAACACTGCCGCACTGCCTCCTTTAAATAGTCAGCTGTCGCTAATCCTGGAT
>JAOSLM010000157.1:12869534-12888199 GCA_025629765.1 Eleginus gracilis
ATTCTCTGGGTCGTCATTGAGCCTGCATCTAGGGCGGGCTGGTATGGGGGGCAGAGTGCGTAGTGGGTTAATCTTGGGGGGGGGGGGAGGGAAGTAAACTACAAATGTAGAAAAATGTAAGCAAAAGTCCCCGTCTGTGGGTTGATAACATCTACAGAGCCAGCGGCAGGGAGGAATAATTCTCCCTGCATTGGAAGGGGCTGCTATCTGCGGTATATGATAAACAGCGTCGCGAGACGAGGTGAGAAGGACCAGCCGGAGACCCGACACCAAACAACAGGCTGATTAAGGAAAGAAAATATCAGAGTTTAATGACAGCATACCATCACTGCCAGGGCCTGGTCGGCGACAGAGCGCTTAATTCTGTTTGAAAAGGATTTAAAGAAGGGGGAAGGTGTAGAGAAATTCCCAACGGCTTAAAAAATTTACTTTTGTCCGTGGCTTTTATGCCATGTTCCAGGTTAGTCCGTTATCAGGTCTCATGTGTTATTCTAAACATCTACCTTTATCTGATGACTGGCAAAGTGGTGAAGTTGTGGTAATTCAATTCAAAGAGACTCAAGTTTATTGTCCTTATATCACGGGGAGGGGTTGTGTTGTGTTGTGTTGTGTTGTGTTGTGTTGTGCGCTCCCCCCCCCCCGGTGGCCTGTGGGTATAAAGGCAGCGCTTCCCGTCCAGGGGACGGGGGTTGCGAGTGGGTAGGGGGCTTCTGAAATGGTGGGATCTCCAATTGGAAGAGCTGGGTAATGATGGCCTTTAATGGCTGGTGGTAGTGCCCTGTCGTTAGTCATTCAGGACTTTGGGTTGGGCTTTCATTGCCTGGTTACCAGTTTAAAGGAGCACTGCAAGAATGCCTGTGATTTCCCCCTGCATGGAGCCTTGTGTTTAAAGTCCCCATCCATAATGACCTGGGAATGCCTGAGAGCAAAGTACATGGAATAATCTACAACCTTCTCCTTTACATTAGGTTAACAACAGTTGAACATTATTCATATTCTGCCGCTATTACAAAAGGGGGTTTGATGCAACATTCGGGTGAAGAAATTGGGTTTTGTATGTTTGATCAGGAAAATACAGCCCACACTACATTTATTGAAAAACAACTCAATAAATAAAAGTTGTGAAAGCAAGACAAAGAACCTCCTCTGACAGAGTGAGAGCCACAAGGGAATGGTCTGTTTGGCTAGGATTTAACTGCTGGGGCCACCAAAGAAGTGCTACATCCACCCCTAGGTGTTACAAAACAAGGGCAGCAGGAACAAACGAAGGCCCGGCCAAGTGTCCACGTTAGCAGAGACAAAGGGCCCCAGTAGGGGGCTTCATGTGGCCCTCCTCCACAAAGAGACTGCGGCAGACCTCGCTAAAACAAAGCTGAATCCAACCCCAGGGAGACCTGGATGGACAACAGCACTGTGGATGCGAGGACAAATGGCTGTGGTCCAACATTACCCCGGCGGGGCAGGGATTTAGTGTAAAGATCATGAAAGAAAAAGGCCTAGAGTCAGGATGGCTCGTCGGTAGATCTCTTTGACTCTTTAAGAAAAACCACATCAATTGGGCCATCTCACAGACGTCTGGGTTTAGTCTTAGACAAAAACAAGCCACAACAATGAACTTCTGCAGCTCTCTGACAATGTATGCTGGTACAGCAAATAGAGCCTGGGGACTTTCAGATTAGCTGATATCTGCCTCCCTCATCTGTAACATTAGGTGGGAAGAGGCACAAAGTCAGCCATTTGTTGTGGCCTCGTTATAATTTCTGTGCTATGGAAATTTGAGGTTCAAGGCGAGATGTGGGTTTATATCCACAGGCACATGATAGCATTTGTTAAATAGGACACCATGTTTTTTTTCTTTGGAAAAGAATGATAGTGATGAAACCGATTCAAGCACAATTCTGGCCAGCCAACTCTCATGACAAAACAATGTGCCGCAAAAGACTCAAGGAAATTCAAGTCAAACAGAAAGCCCAGATTCTCCTCTGCTTAATGCAGTGCTCAACGCAGATGTCCGACAGCTGCATAAACAGTTACGTTAACGCCAAATCTCATGTCCGGCCCCCCCTTCTCATATAGCAGATAGGGTGTGGGTGGTTGTGGGGCTCGGCTGGGGACAGGGTAACCATACTTTAGCTGTCTTTTAAGAGGATGATGTCCTGGGATGGAGTCCAGCTGCCCTCTGGACACTGTCAGCGTCAGTAAACTTAAGCCAGAAAGGAAGTCAACCTGCATCGCATGTTAGCTACAGCAGTTAGCCACATCCGGCTACGTGACCTGATACGGCTATGTGGCCTAAGTGAGTCATTTTTAGGCATTTATTGTCCAATAGTGAAGCCATAATTTACTTAACAGAATGACTTATCTTCTAATCACCACTCTATTCAAATCACACTGTTCAGTATACCTGCGCCAGGAAGGAAATCATACACTCGTGCATGGTTAGCTAGTAACTTGGCCTGAGCATGTCAGCCACGAGCATTTCACCCCCACTGTTAAATAGTGAGCCATCATTTACTGAACCATTATTTATATTTTAATGAAACAGAGATCTTGAAGATGTGAACGTGGACCACTTTTGAAAAGCAGCCCGAGTCCTTCCTCTTCCAGTGGAGTTTGTGTAACGCTAAACCAAACATTAAACACAGGAAAGGAAATTGGAGGCTTTATCATCTAACATCTCCATCAGCTATGTAATTACCAAACTCAGCTGGAAAACAGGAACAAAGGCCTGTGTATAAATCAGTCTACACGTCTGTCGCACTCCCCATAATTAACTAGTTACCACTCTCCGCACAGTGCTTTGAACACTGGTCGCTAGTGTGCGCCCCGCTTGTACCGCATCGTAAGGGGATCATTCCTCTGCTGGAGCACAGCTAAAATTACCCTGCATGCATCTGCACGTCCCGTGTAACAAATCGGCCCCCTTTCCATAGACAGAGGCGGCACGCCATCTATAATAAGAGAAGCCCCTTTCCCCCTGGGGCAGTGACATCACTTCCTGCTCACGACAGATTCTTATCGGAATGTCTCGGGGGAGGGGGGGGGGTCAAAGGGCAGGTGGTTGCTGCGTCTCTCGGACCGGTTTCCCACAGGTTTGTGCTTCCTGTGCCGGAGGAAGGGCTTCAGTGTCATTGGGGTGCTAAGCTGCTTATTTAGCGTAAATACTGAGCGATTGGGACACCCCTGGGCCTAGCGCATATGTTGGAAATGGAGATTTGGAGCAAGGTCAGAACAAGCTTGTGTCAGAGAAACTCGTATCTGGCTTGGATGCACGTGGGAAAATGGCCTTCACAACAACACAATGGCCTTCACAAGAACACAAGCCAGGCCAACATTTAGACCATTTTCAAGGATTAAAAAATATGTTCAATATAGTTATATAAATAAGCCTTTTAATACTAGATTCAAGATAAATGACAATTTGTTCCCCAACGAGAACAATCAAGTGACTCGGGACTGGAGTCACAACGTTTGCTTGCGGCAGATGCAACTGGCAGATTCCATCTCCAGTCGAGTCCAACCGGGATGTGTTTAGTCTAGGCCTGCATGAGTGCACTACTTCAGCTGGAGAACTTAAAAGAAAGAAAGAGCGGACTGTCCCACATTAAAACGCATTCAAACACACCAGCGCCCAGAAGAGGCCATGATGTTCCTCAACAAAAACGCAACAAGACCCTCGATTCGCCCGATTTGGTGGATCAAAGTGCCGGGTCCTAGGTCTATTAAAGGCAGCGTTCGGTGGATCAGCTGAGCTGAGTATGTTGGTGAGATTTAACGGTTCAGCTGACACCAATCTGCTCTCCGAGTTCACCCAGCGAGAGGGTCTTCAATGGGGGAGACAATGGCGGTCGGGCGGCGCCCCCAGCTCAGCACTCCACGGATTTTAGTACTTAGGGGAACTCAAAGGCCCAAACATGGTTTTACATCTTTAGGAGGAAGCCCTTTGTTAGGTTAATTTTGCCGTTGTGTAGCCGCAGATAAGCTTGTGTGAGGGGTGGTGAGGACGGTTTCTCGGGTCCATTTTATTTTGTATCCAAGAAAGAGAGATTGGGCACATAATGCGTGTGAAGACTCCTAATAAACTCATGTCGGAGGACATATCTGGGTAGCATTGTGCAGAGACAGGTTTTATGTGGAGGAAACAAGAGGTAATTACAGCTACTGTGTAGGAAACCTTGAGTAACCAGTCCAGGTCTGGATCCCTCACGACAGGCCGCTCCACTCCAGATGCCAAGAACAATAAAAATCGACTTAATTCAAACACTATCATCATGCACAGCCACTCCTCAGCTAAACAACCTCATCTGGTTAGGAGAGCCAACGCGATTTATAGAAAAATAAACATACACAAAGGATAAATCACAGGCTACATCACAGGATAAATCATTGAAAATCACGAGGGTGGGGACTCTCGATCAGTACACTTCCAGGGTCGTTGTCTACAGCAGGTGTTACCGGGGGCCTCCTTGGCGCTTAAATTTGACCGAGACTAAACCAACTGTCAAATGATTAATGTAAAGGTTCTCATAAGGTAGAGCGCTCCGTGTGACGCAGGTGGGCACTACGGCCAGCAGTAGGTAGGTCTGTGGAGCCCTAGGGATAAGGCGCTTACTCACAGCAGGGGAGCAACCGCTGTCCCGGCCGGCCCAAGCACTGTTATTGCGACCTCAGGGCTGCCAGTGAGATATTAAAAAGGTCAACCCGGCGTTACTATGGTGACCCCCGGCAGTGACGCAGTACTTCAATGAAAAATAATAAACAACGAGGTCCGTACTGGAGGGGAACTAATGGGGTTACTATGGAAACAAGGAGGGAAGATAGGGTAGGCTTCTACTGCTGAACCGTAGGCTGCCCCGAACGACGCAAAACACTGGAAGCCAATCTTAATGAAGCATTCTGTTCATAACACAGAACAAATCTACTGTCTTCCATGATGTGAACTACAAGGACACTATTTAGAGTGTTTTCTGTGAATGGAAAATATAGGTTTGGGTGTCAGGGACACACACACACACACACACACACACACACCTTAGGAAATGTGAAAGGGCAACGGAGAGCCTTTTAATTAGCACACAGCGCTTGGAATGTTAAGCTCGACTTCAAAGCAAACACTGATAACCGATAGGACAAACACAGGCCGTCTCTAACAAGCAAATCAGAGCCCAGATCTGAAGTCAGTGAGAAACAGCCCTGTGTAGAGGACACAGGTACAGGTATCAGAGAGAGACAGACAGGTCTCTCACAGACAGACCAAAATGGAGTCAGACAAACAAGGAGTGTGTCAAGACAAAAGATGAGGTACTAGAGAAAGATATACAGGTAGGGCAGGCAGACAGGAAGAGAATTTGAGAGACGGGCAAGCAGACAGACATTTCCGGTTCAAGGAGATGGAGAGACAGGTAGAGAGAGGAAAACGGGTAGATTGGATTGATAGACAGAGAGGGCCGCAGGGCAAGCAGACAGACAGACAGGGCAAGGGGACAGGTGGGGTCAGACAGCCAGTGTGACCGGAAGAAAGTCAGACAGCAAGCCAGCGAGACAGGGCCGGTGAGCAGACAGACAGGCAGGCAAGTTTTAGGGAAAGGGACGATGGCTGGGGAAGCAACGACCACACAAAAAGACTAATCCACCCCCCACACAACTCCCCACCCCCACGTCAAGAAAGGCACAAAGACTTTTCTAAGGTGGGAATGATTTAGGAGGGAAGGTGGAGAGCAGTCAGCCATGTCACTGATCCCCTGATAGGATAGGACCACCAAGGGGGCGGGGCCAAATACTAACTATAAGAATTCCTCTAATGGCTGATGTGCGTAAAACTCCAAAATTAGCCCAGGATTAGAGCCAGGGAACACATGGGTGAGTCACGTTTTTAATAGTTGGTCGATGAAAGTTGGTCTGTGATAGTTTATGATTGGCCTCTTGTTTCCAGGGGAACAATAGACATTGACTTCCAGTCCTACATCAACTGCCGTGACAAGTTTAAGTCACAGGTCAGAGGTCAAAGCCACAGTACCCTGACAATAGAAGCAAATACTGGTGGCCAAACTACTACGTAATGGCCGATTAACTGATACCGTACATTCGCCACTTTTATCTCTGGTGTAAAACGATAAAGTGATTGAAATTTTAAATGAACTCACCAATTAGCTGACGATGAGTTAATGTTAAGTAAAACAGTGACTAATAAGGAGTTCTCGTGTTGCCAAACCAAGCAGTGGTTAAAGAATGAACATCAACAATCAAAACCTAATTTAATCAAAGTCTGACGTGATCTCATCCAGGATATATTTATACAGCAGACAGTGACTCATGCAGAGTCCAGACTGTTTGAGATAGCTGCAGAGCCAACAACTGGGTCCTACCACAGTGTTTAAACAGTGGGAATAGATTTAAAACCTAGAATTTACAATACATCACGTTATGGTGGCCTATGGTTACAAGTAAAAGGTATCGGTTTCAATAGAAGAGTCTCAAATTCCGGATAAACACAGGTGATGTTCAGCAGTCCTGCAAGCTAGCATGATTAATTTCTTTCAATATCCTTGGTGGTACATAAAAGAATGTCCCAAGGCTCCCCCTGCCCCTTAAGACATCCGATGGAAGAGCAGATGGGCCATATCAAACAAATAGATAAAGTAAATAAGAGCTTAAGTCTGTTAGTTTTTTGGAAACATAAAAGGGCATGTTTAAAGTCATACACGAAGAGACATTGGATGATGAAGCTTGCCGTCTTAATTGGAAACCGTCTTCCAACTATGATAAACTGGAATAACATTAGCAGCTATACAGTATCAGTAATGAGTCTGTGGGGGAGGACAGCAGAAGAGGAGATTGAAAGGTTGAGACGAGACAAAAAAGAAAGAAAAAAAAGAACCTAGACAAACAAGGAATGTAACAACAAAGTGATGAAGTTGTCTGCTGGCTCAACAGGAAGTGTAGATGTTAGGCCAGACACCCCCAGCTGTGCAGGTGACTGTAACACGACAGCACACCTGGTAAAAGTCCTGTTCCCCCCCACCAGAGCTGGGACCCAACCAATGACAAATACATTTTGTGAATGGGAATTCAAGCAGAAACTCCACCTACAAAGAAAATATGACAAATAAAGAGCATTGCCATTCTTAAACAAGCAGCTAGCCAACTCCTAACAACCAAGACATAGACTCTCCAAACGACTGTCAGAGAACTAGTGGACGGATGCTTGTCATTTCCATAGACTCCACTCCACAATGGTATCTATTACCGTCCCCCCAAAGGCTATCAACACAAAACTTAGAAAACCTTGCATGAACAAAGCCGTCTTCAAAGCTTCCGCTGCAGTGAGGTCTGCAGATAGCACACAGCCCTCTGTTTGGCGGCTTATCTCATGTCTGAGAGAGTCTGATATGTTGTAACCATGAAGCCAGGCGATGGGTCACGTGACGGCCGTGGGGGCATCTGTTGCATTCCTGCGCTGCGCTCCAAGGTCGAAGGAGCGGCCCCAGGAGAAGCTGTCCACTCCGTGTTCACGCAGTGCAGAGACACACGCTTGACATACAGAGCAGTGGGCGGGACTAGGTGGAAGATGGAAAGGAAGGGGAAGAGCAGAGGGGGTAGAGAGGAGGGAGATGAAGGGGAGATGGGAACATAGATGGCTGGACATCGGAGATGCAGGTTCTCGCATCACCGCCTCCAGCTCTTTGAAGTCCCTGAGCTGTGGAGCACCACCACCAACACACACAACACGGGACACCAGCCTGGCTGTCTTCTAGACCCCCGACATCCACAAGCATTGCCCATCTCCGTTTTGCCTGCCTGATGAAACAAAGGCAGGCAAAACGTAGATTGCCGTTATATTTTATTCTATGGTAACAATGCATCATAGCAGGAGTAGACAGAATCCCTACTGGCACCTTCATGAAATTGTACTGTATTGTAAAAAACGATTGTAACTGTACGTCTCTAAGGAGGAAAGCCAAATGACTTAATGGGATGTGGTCCAGTACAGAGAGTGCTGGCTGAACCTTGGGGCAGACTGATCCGTTCAGCCCGGTTCTCAAGGAGCTGGATGTGCAGCCGGCCTGTCATCAGCTGCTTGCATGCATTAGTGATGTGAAGGCCAATCCTCCAGCTGTTTGGCATGAAGTCTATTCCCACGCTGCGCTCATTCCTGAACCAGCAGCAAAACAATGGTTCGAACCAGATGAGCCATCCTCCTCATTCTCCTCCCCAACACACACACAATTTGGAACAGCTGGGGATCGTAGAAAAGTGTGTTTTACTGCGTGTGTGAAGGCCTGGGAGGAGGAGAAGAGGAGGATGACGACGAGGTCCCGGGGGCCCGTACAACCACTGTTCTTCTCGTTCCCACACAAGAGACAGAGAGCTCTTCCTGTTCCTGCTGGGCCAGGACCCTCATCTGGACCCATCTGGCCTTGGAGACGGGCCACAGACCGCCTGCCACACAAGAGGACCGCCTGGACCAACTCTCAGAGTTCAGGGCTGGGCCGGACCTAGCCTGGCACACAGCCAACAAGGTGTCAGGAGGGCACATGGTCCTGTTTGGAACGGTTTATCCATTAATGCTCAGTATTTGAGACATTTAGCACTAAGCTAAAATCCAAAGTGACTCAGTGTATTCATGTTATGCGTCATTAATGAGAAGCTAGGGGTTATGGGTTCTTGCTCAAGGATGCCTACAGGTAGACCAAGGACATTGGTGTTCAACCTACACAGGAAAGTGTTAAACCCCTGATCCACAATAACAAACAACAACCTGTCCCTTTAAGTTCCCAGCACAGCATGTAGTAAAACAGTTTCCAACTATAAGAAAAGGTTCAACGCAGCCCCTTGGATTACAAAGAGTTAATAAACATTCCTATTGTTAGCCAGGCCTCCCGCCGGATGTGTACTGGGATTGCAGGTGTGCATGTCAGCCCTACGGGGCGGGAGGGGGTGGGGGGCGTGAACGTGAGTGTTTACAACCCTCTATGCAGTACCACTGCACGCATGTGAAATAAGTGTAAACTTGGGGGCCGTTGCTGGCCTGGATTCACTCTACCCTTCCACTGTGTAGACGGGCCTTTGAGAGAACTGGGAGGGGATGTTTAACGTCTTCAGCACGAGGACCCAAACTAAAATGACGGTGTGTTCATGGGACCCGACCACCGCCCTTCAGTTCATCCCCGGGACGTGACCCGGCTCCAACTGAATTTGCGACCCATTATGGGTAGCGTCCCGTAGTTTAATAAACGCTACTTGAAGGAGAGACAGAGAAAGCTGAAATACAGGCCTGCAGGGGAATGTATCCCTCTGTGGGGCGGACAGCATTCTTGAGCAGCTAAAGAGCCTCTCTCGCTCTCTCTGTTATATCCAGCCCACTCCACGAGGGCCCGTCAAGACAACTACCGTTGGAATCTCAAGTGTTCCCCTCATCCCCCTCAAAAAAACAAAACTGATGGCCATTATGTGACCAAAATTCACAAAGTCGCCCAATAAATTGAATTGAGTGGGCATTTTAAATGTTGTTAAGTGCAACCACGATATAATGGGCTATGTACAATAAAGTCATGATTCTTTCATCTAAATGGAATGACCGGATATATAGTTGTATAGATAACTATAGATGTCAACAGAGCTGTGTGCATGTATCCCTCACAGGGGGCTCTAGTTTACGCTCCCTTTTAAATCTTAATTCCTGTGTGTATCGTCAAACAAATGGAGAGGAAGAACATCTGTCCATCTACAGCATCTGCTCTTTCCGCTTTCATGTTCCTCCTGCGAGCCACCAGCCTGCAGAGGAAGATCTGGGTCCTTGTTCCTACAGAGGCCTCTGCTCCCAACACGTCTTGGCACGCCGGGTTCCTGCCTGCGCCCGGGTTTCCACTGCAGACTCCCGCACACACGCAAGCCGTCACACAGCACACAGCACAACAAAGGAGAGAACTGCAGCTACTCTGTCAGGCCTACACTTTTCTAGAGGAATCCTATCCGAGTGTAGCGAAGGGAACATTTTAAGAGTTAACCTAGATGTTGTTCCGTGTGCTGCTTGGTGCTAGATATACAATTATTACATATACACAATAGTTTATAGTTTTGACAATATACAAGAGGCCCTTATTTTAAACAGTGACCGATTGATAAAGACTTTGTATTTCATTGTGCCTTGGCATTTCATCGTTCAGTGTGGTGCAATTCTATGACCTCAGGCAGAATGAAAGCCTAATAGTAAATCAGAGTCTGACAAACAGAAAATGGTTGAGGTTTAGGTGTGATTTCTAAACAAATACGGAGAAAATTATAAATCAAACATTACTAAAACCCCCAGCTGGAGAAGAATGCCGTGAATATATAGCCCATTCAGGTGCAGCTCTAATCAGAGTTTGTGACCCAAGGCTACATATCGTCCAGGGCAGCTCAGCTCAACAGAACAGCATGACTGAACGGCTCAGGAATGCGGGGCACTGTTAAAAGCAGTGTTACAAGCTGTCTCACAAATAGATTGGATCACCTTATTTTTTTCCTCACTGTACAGAAAGCATTACAAATACATTCCCCCCCGCGGAGACCTCTACCCCCATTCCCAACCGACATCGGAGTAAGTTTCACCTGGTGTTTTGAGAGTTCACCCACACGATATTATGTAGCGCGGCTATTTTCTCCCACCATCTTAGCCGTCGTTACTATCACCACCAAGTCTTTTTTAAAAGACCACCAACGCGGCCCCATCAGAGTCAAGTGAAGCGGTTATATATAGGCCTAGTTTAACTGAAGCTCCCCGTCTCTCTGCCGGGGCCCAGGCCTGAATCCACATCCAGGCTGCTATCTTTAGGACACCGCAGGACACGAATCTAACTTAACACCCCAGCTGTTTGACACGGGGGGTCGACTACCTTTACCCGCCTCTGGGACTCCACTGAACGGGGTCGAAGAGAAAGCGATGGGTTTGATAACTTTAAACCGACAGAAATAAAGTTTTAGAAACATTGTCGAACACGGCCCTGCTTCTGCAGCGCAGGACGCGGCCATTCGGCCGGGGTCAGTACAACAGCAGACAAAAAACACAGGGACAGCCCGCATAGGGTAGCCTACTTACCGAGATGCAGTGTTAGGTTGATGGTGTTCGGGTACTGGATACCCGCTAACATAGTCTGGCTCTGCCACCAGGTTGTGTCCTGCTGGGTGTTGTAGTCGGTGAGGTACGCGGCGCTGTGATGTTGTCGGGGGTCCCTGGCATCGCAGATATGGCACGACTTTGTGACCCCGGTAGCCCCGGTCTGCACGCAGTACTCTTCAGGGGGGGACCCGCACGTATTGGTCGACACCACGGTAACATTGAAAGCAGCGTTCACGAACTCGGGCATGCATCGCTGAGGCCGATTCGAATCATCGACGCATTCATCCATAGCACAGTGACTGCACACAGCCAAAGTCAATGAAATCAAAGCTTTGATAAACAAATGCATTTTCAGTCCTTCTGTTGATCAGAGTGGTGTTCGGCTACTGCTGGACGGCTCCAACCTACACTTCAAACTCTCCAAACTATGTTGTAACTAACCAGTTACCGCGATCCTGATGAAACCAGTCTCACCATGCGGGACACTGCCTTGAAGCGCGGCTGCTTTGCCAGTCTGCGCCCGTTCCTTTCCCCGAAATGCTAGTCCTTGTTCTGGCGCAGCTCTCGGTATGTTCCACAAACTTCCACGGGATCAGTGCTTCGTGTCCACCGCCATGGAGAAACTTCGGCAGGAAAGAACTATACCGGACTACACCCAAGTTGCTACTGCGCAAGTCAAAAGCCGGGAGGGGGGGGGGGGGATCCTACGTCGACTTCCGTAAGAAGGATGCTTTGATTCTCTGCCGACCCCTGGCAAAAGGTTGCATGGGGCCCCTGGACACAGAGACGCTACACCACAAAGCTCTAACCGCATCTTTTATTTCACAGGACAGAGGCCCCTGGAAGTGATGGCCGTACTCAAAGTAACAAATCACAAAGTTTGGCAATCAACCATTTTCCATCTCCATAAAAAAGAGTGCCATATTTCGGTTAGTTTGCTTATTGTCAGACTCGTTTTTTCCATCATTGAATTTATTTTATTTGGGTTACATAACGTCAGTTATTTAACTTACGTCATATAGTTTCAGTTATTTCGGTAAAATGTTATGTATTGTATATATATATTTAAGTGTCTATGAAGACATATCTCCTCATGTTGACGAGAAACATCAAAAATATTATAGTCTGTGACATAAGGTATAGGCAAACTTCCACATCATACAAACGACATTATTGTATTCCATGGCAACAGCTCACCATAACACTACACACAATACACTCAGAATCAAACTCATTATCGTTTGGCACTTTGGACCGCCACTGTGAACCCAAACAAAGCCAGAGAAGATTGAAACCAGATAATGAACATCATAAATAGAAGCGCATTTAATTGAAGAGGCTTAACACCTTATAGACAGCTAGGGCTCATTAACACACAGCCTGATTTCTTCTTTACACCGTTCTCTCTCTTATCAGATAAGTTCCTCAAACCCACCCCCACACCTCCTGCTGTGAGCAACATCTGCTGTATTTCGCTGGGAGCGGCCCAGGTCCCTGGGTTTCAAAGGTTGAATGTGCCTCAGCCACACGCATCAGAACCCAAACACAGGCTTACTGTAAATAAGACTTTTTTAGCAGTCCTCCTTTTGTTTCCTTTATAAAACTGAAACTTGAATTGTTGAATTTCTGAGACTAAAAGGCTTAAGGATTGTTAAATTTTTCTACATTTTCTTATAAGTTTTTGCTTATTATTAAGAGAGGAATTAAATACATATAAACATGTTAATATTTGATGGAAGAATTGGTGGTATGGCTAAAGTTAAACAATGACTTCAACTGTATAGGATGGGCGTGGTTTTTACTGTGTGACCACCATCACTCAACTAGACCCCTTCCACATTACCTACACCCATCTCTACCTCAGATTACCCCTCCACCCCTTCCCCCTAAAATAGTTACCCAATCAGCTAAATTCTGAAGCTCTGATGCTTTATGGGATGCATATAGACTGCAATTCACAGTGTGACTGACCACTGAAAATGAAACGTAAAAGCATACAATTATATTATTTTAGTAAATCATTGATTTGCCTGCATTGTTTCTCACAAAAAGATCGCCTATGTTCGACATTCAGGCAAAGTGCGCCCCCTGTCGGCTGTACTTCGTGCAGGCAGGGGCCCAGTGTTGGATTTATGCTGCATTCTTGAAATTCCAGGCGACTATCAACGGAGAGGCAGAAAGGTAAAGTGCTGTTATATATTCAAAGCAGACATTCCTTGCTGAATTTAAGCCTACGTTTTGTACAGTCAATGCACAGTAGTGCATTGAATTATATTTAAATGGATTAAATGTAATTTAGTTAAATATAACTTTCAGGCTACAGGGCATCTAGGTCATCAGATTTCCATTGAGTCAAGTCTATAAACACATTAATAGTTCAAGTGTATTTGCATGGCAATTTATCAAAATTACAGTCTTCAAAGGTGCCTTGGGGCCCCATATTTGAGGACGGCCCCCAACCCTGTCGTTGAGGTGCTGTGATTTTGCATCTATTTGAGGGAAGCCATGATCTTTTAGGGCAGTCAGGCAGCGTTGTAAGAGGAAATAGTCCAAAAAAGCCATCAGTCAGCTAATGTTGCTATGTGCAGCGAGGTCAAAGGGCACGCTTAAATATACGCTGGGGGCCAGAGTGCCGCGCAGAGCTCTGAGAAACGGCAAGCAGCTTTTTGGATGACATGTCAGAAACAGCTGCGTCGCATGTGACAGGAATTACACATCATATCCATGAGGGGATAATTACGTTTAATTTCTTCATAACTATCAGCTACTTTTAGATTTTGATTGGATCAATTTACTCCGGCAGCCTACTTAGGACATCCAGGAATCCAGGCATTAACAAACACCAAACGTAGGTGGTGGATAACTGTTGCTAAAAATGTTAACTATTCAGTCTGTTGTTCTTCAGTGTTTAAGGCTTTACATTATTTTATAATGTATCAATAAGGGCATATCATGAATATAACTCATCATTGTGTTTAGCTTTGTGGCATTAGCCTACATTTTAATGAGATTCCTCCACGAAACACATACTTAAGATTACATCGCAGGGAGATCTAGATAACATCTACACCATCCAGATGTTATCTTATCACAGCAACTGCCACACCCAAAACAAACATGCAGCTATAAAACATGGGCCAAACTAAATTCAATGAAATTCAATTGTATTGGTATCGCCCTAGATCACAGTTACAGACTCAAAGGGCTTAACAGGCCATATATATACAACAACCCCCTAGCCCAGCCCCCCAGAGGGCAAGAAAAATCTCCCTTTATTAGCAAAGAAGAAATTTTGAGAAAGAACGCTGAATGGGGGATCCCTCCTTCCAGGGATGGTTAGGAGTGCAATGGGTGCCAAAATGTACATACATACAAGCAAGCATTTAAAATCATATCGTAAATAAACATTAGATCAAAAATACCTTATATGGTCATGGCTGGTTAACCATCAGGGGAACCCAGGCATCCAGTCACAGTCAACACAACATGCTAAAACAGACTGTATGTAAAACCAAAGTGACATTTACATATTTGTATGCTTAGATTTGTTAATCCAAAGCAATTTAAAGGTAAAATGGATGCCATCGTGGTAGAGTTCGTAATATACATTTTGTATTAGGAGTGTTCAAACGCTTGCTTTATAACAAACAAAGGTACTATATTTAATATAGTACTATATCTATAATAATTATGATTGATGATGGGTGGATTACTGGCATTTTTGGGGTTAGCGGTTAGAAAGAGAGAAAATTAAGTCATCCAGGGACCCCACCCATGCACACCATCCCCTCTCTTGGCGCCTCTGCCAAGCCATATTGCCATGACAACTCGCTTTCACCAGATAAATTATACAGGGTTTAAAGCCTATTGTTCGGTTTAATTCAAAGGCATGTCACCATTGTCAAGGAGTCTAATTGGCAATAATTTAAACTAATAAAAAAAGTATCTGCGGTTTAATCATTTGGTTAATACAATTCCAAGTGATATATATATTATAATATATATATTAATTAATATTTGGTTGATTTTACATTGATATGTAGGCTGATTTATTTTCCCATAATGTCACTTTCATGTATGTATTAGGCCTATGTTTATGTCCTCCACTAATTCGCATGAAATAGCATTTAATATGATTGTATCATTTTTGCTAATTTGTGTCAGATTGTATCAATGAAGTAGTCATCATTAAGAAGCTATTCATTACGGATGACTTACTGATCAATCCAAAAATTATGGTTGATGACCACGTCATACTCTCTTCAACTTACTCTCTGATTTGATAGGCTTTACTCAACTAATGCGTGTAACATAGTTGAAAAAATGTAGGTTAGATTCCTGCTAAATGAGAAAAGCTATGCCGTACAAAATATGTACCTGCATTGAGTAGGCTACAATGGTTTAGAGGTAATGTTTGTGTGAATGTCAAATAACTGGAGGGTTGCATACGGGTTGAGCTTGCTTTGTTTGGTTGGGTATTATTTGTCTTGGACAGAATTCGCCATGTGTTTGATGAGTTCGTTTTAGTCCTTTCTTGCCAATGAACATATCACCTGTATGGCTAGTTAACGAATTGCAGATAGGGCCTACTGAATAAACCTGCTGTTACCACGAACGTGTCCAGCTCCGAGAGATTCATTAGAAAGCAGCCATATCACAGCGGCCACACATGTGACATCAATGTACCGATCGTAACATCCATGTAACATCCACTGAGGTATTGATCGTAACATTCATGATTCATGTACTGTCTGGCATCCATTTACAATTCATAGTTAAAATTGGTCCACATAAGTTACATATGGAATACATTGGTTTAAGTATACATCGTAACATACACGGTCTATTCTGCTGAATGCGCGAGCAGTTACACTTCCCGCTTATTTCACGATAGGTCCCTGGGCTCGTGCCCAGATGGCGGTTTAACCGAACTGCCACAGAAAACCTTCTCTATCGACTTCACCCTACCCTAAAACTACTGGAAGAAGGTGACCGGGGTTCAGAGTGCAAACATCAAGGACGAGATATAAACTAATTCCTATGGAGGCCAGTAAATACTCCAAGGCCATGGAGGAATCGACCAACAGTCCAGTCGTTGACGACCCCACTGACGAAGAGGACTCATCGGCGGACTGTAGTCCTCAAATAGTCCGGAGAAAAACTCCTTTCATTAGAACAAAAGTGGCAAATAAGAAATCCGATGAAGAAGTTACAGAAGAACTTCATGCCAATGCTCTGCCACATATCTTCACATCGGACAAGTCATACTCCTACGATGAAAGAGTGTCTCTTTACTGCGACCAAATCATCGGCAAACGTTCGGTAAACTGAATCCCGTCAGCATGCTAACTTAGTAGCACCGCGCTACCGTTAACACACGAACGTTATAACTACACGGTTAAAACAAGTCGATTCACTTGTATATTAATTATCTAACGTGGAATATATTGGTTTTTGAATACAGGCAGAAGATGTTGGTGAAGCACTGGGTGTGTACCTGACGGGTAAACTCTCCCGTCCTACCGGGTCCTGGAAGGCCGTGTGGAGGACGGTCCCGGACGTGTTGCTCGAAGACTGCGACTACGGAGAACTTGAGTTCGTCGGAGTGCTTGTTGAGGTCAAGGGTTTTAATCCAAATTCATTCAACCATTTTTTTGTTTTGGAAACTCAATGACCATACATGTAATTGCCAGATATTACTTCGTCGTTTGATCAATCCGCCGTCAGTTTTTATAATGTAATTTATGACATTTAGGACCATTATGGTTATGGTTATGGTCCTTGTCTTGGAGTCATACAAGTATAGCCACGACACTGTCTTCCCTGCCTGAGTGATGTGTTATATATTGATTTTATTGCTCTAAATAAAATCATACTACGAAAATGCTAAATATTAGTGTTGATACTATTCTTACTCTTCATTCTTTTATTTTACTTTTTCTCCTTGCAGGTCACCTGGAGGCCGGGTAATGTGAAGGTGTACCCTCAGCAGGTCTCTGTGTCCGTGACAGAGCCGTTCTCCTCCAACATCACCAACCTACCCAGGAAGCTGGTGGGGGCCCTTCTGACGGAGCTCGGCCACAAAGTGACGGTGCTGGAAGTCTACCCGATTCAGGACCAGGGCAAGGAGGTCGACGACATAGCGGAGGCCCTGGAGCAGCTTAGGTACGGACCATGGGGCATTGCTGCTGTCTGGGGTGTTAATACACAGTTAATAACGTCTGGGGACTTTCCCTTTCAACATGTCATTATTTAACTATAGATATAACTTTACAATGCCAGATAGTTGCTCAACATGAATACACAGAATACAAATAAGGAACATAAAATCTATATAGAAATGTAATTCATTTTATAATTTAATGCAAAAATCGGAATAATAATATTAAAAAAAATACCCAGATAAATAACAAATGGAGCCCGTGGCAAAGTAAGAACGGGTGGTTTTACTAATGAATGGACTTAAGCTATTATACAAAAATCTGTACTCATCCATTGCCATCAAACCAGTTAGAAACCCCCAGTGTAGCAATGTCACATTCGGTCCAAGACTGGATCTCTGCATTGTTGCTGAAGCAGAAGGGTAACTTGTGCTTCACCCTATCTCTCGCCAGGTTCTTCTATGACTCTCTGTGGAGAGACTGGGTGGATGTTAAGCAGGGGGAGGAGTACGCTGAACGGATCGAGAAAAGACTCAGGCTGTAAGGAGACTTTGCACATTTACACTATTAGCCCAAAACAAATGACAGTGAATTCAGATAGATTATATAAAGAAGCAGGTATGGGTTGGGCTTCAGACATTAGGGATGGAACCCATAATCAGCAGGAAAACACTGTAAACACTGCACTATCCTGGCCTATTATAACTGATAGGCCAGGATAGTGCAGTGTTTACAGTGATAGTGCAGTGTTTACATATATGGTTATAAGAGCCTAACTTTACCAGACAGGTTGACCTTTACCACATGAAATTACAAGAATTCAGAAGAGAAAAGGACCTCAAGATGAAGTCTGCTTACCAGTAGAGTAAACTAAGCTCCCAGACACTTTGTCCTGATCAAACTGATGTTTAGAGTAGGACCTCCGGATGACGGTTGGTCATGAGGATGAGGGTTCCCTCCCCAGGTACTATGACATGTTGGTGGTGAGGATGAGGGTTTCCTCCCCAGGTACTATGACATGCAGGGAGCCTTCCCTGGGGAGATGGCCCAAAGTTACCAGCAGACCCTGGAGGAGTACAACACGAAGCAGGCAGAGCTGAGCCTCTACCAGGCCTCTCTGCCCGGGGAGCCGCAGCCTCGCGAGGCTGTGGAGTGCTGGAGGAAGTACTACGAGATGACCATGCTCGCCGGGTTCCTCAAGTTCTGGGAGGACACTAGACCGAGGTAGGACTGAGGACACATAGAGAGCCCTCACCTCAAAGGATGTAGACTGTACACCAGTGGTTGGCAAGTAGGTTTGGCCCTGGGCCAAAAAGAATTCAGCCAGCCGGTGGCGGGCCAGAACATTATCAAAGGCTAGTTCAAGGAATTGGTTAATTAAAATGCATCTGGAATTTGCGACGCAG
>JAOSLM010000157.1:13240120-13250893 GCA_025629765.1 Eleginus gracilis
ACCTCATAAATAACTTCACATTCTTAACAAACTGCCATAACTGTTGTTAAGCTCATCAAACAAAATCACATACCATCATCAAAATAGGGTGAAATCGACCCGCAGAGGACTTTGTTTGTTCTGTTTATCTAGCTGCTATGAAGCATAATTCCAATATAAAACAACAACATTATTTCTATGAAATATCTTCACTTGACCCTGGGAACATTGGACCTAGGATCATAGAACCCTATGAACATAGGATCTGGGACCATAGGACCCTGGGAACATAGAACCCTGGGAACATAGAACCCTGGTAACATAGGACCCTGGGAGCATACACACTGCTTTTTTTATTGGAATGGATATGAAAATGCCATAATATTTACACCGTTATATTTACACGTCTGTTCATTTAAATGATACTTATTGTCATGTCTAAAATGAATGAAATGGAGTTAAATGCAACAAGGCTAGCCTGGCTTCCATTTGACAAATAACTGCTTTGGGCACATCAGCTATCTTTCCCAATCGTAGCTATTACCACTTGGTATTCCTCCACGAAATAGGGAGAACACATTAATGCTAGCAGAGAGAGCCTTTACACAGAGAGACCCATTGGGGCTGGAAACAAATTGTGTAGTTTCCAGGACACTCCTCAGTTGTCAACAAATAAACAACGACAGCAATACATTGAGCCAGCGGGCTACACAACTGTTTTAACAGCTGTATAGAATCCCTGTCCCTGTGTTGCTGGGTTGAAAACACAAAGTCTTAACTTGAATATATGATAGGCCTCCGACACGACTTATTAAACAAAACAAAAATGTCCTGATGAGGGGGGGGAGGGGGGCTTATTTTCTTAAGTGCTGACTTGACCTACTGTAGAGAGAGCTTGGGGCACACTAGAGAGAGCACATTGCAGATGTCTTCCAAATGAGGCCACGCTGCACGTTATTAATAACCGTTAATTGTCATTGGAATTGAATCAGGGTCTGCTCGGATTGTGAGGAACTGCTTATCTCACTGTGTCCTGGGGGTCAGTGGGCCTCCTCATATACATTTCATGCTCCATTTCACCCAAGCCCAACCCCGTGGTTACATGACAGAACTAAATCTACATGCATATTACATAACCTGG
This sequence comes from Eleginus gracilis, assembly GCA_025629765.1. Taxonomy (NCBI): domain Eukaryota; kingdom Metazoa; phylum Chordata; class Actinopteri; order Gadiformes; family Gadidae; genus Eleginus; species Eleginus gracilis. The sequence continues at coordinate 13,241,241 of JAOSLM010000157.1, forward strand.
CCAGAACTCTGCTCAGACTCATTCTAATCAGAGTGATAAAATAATATAATGATAGTAACATCTGCATGCCGCAGTGTCGGTAAGCCTGCAGATGCCCATCCCAGACGTCCAGCATCATCAAGAGAAATCTTTATCGAATCAGCAGCCCTTTGTAAACACTTTTTGAAGGCATGCCGTGTAATGCTTCAAGACAGGGAAAAGAGTAAAAACATAGAAGCATATCAAGCAAGCATTTTCCATTGGTGCAATTCTTGACAAGAAAGTACGAAGGCCAACTTTAATCAATCTGACCCAATATGCTTGGTTCATTGAGTAAACACACATATCCAGGCTGTTTTAAAACTTTCTTTTTGCATGTGATGTACAAATCTCATTTGATCACAGACCAGTACATAATATACAGATACATGTTTTTTCGTACCTACAAATGTACAATTACATTTGCTTTGTAAGGCAACCTGGGTGGATAAACAACGTTTCAATTCAAATAAAACTCAATAAAATGTATACATGTACATCAATAACAACTTATGGAATCACAGGTTACGGACACAATATATAAAACATTGGTAACAACAAGGGTAATCAACTATGAATTAACATTACTTAATGCAGTAATAAGCAGTACCTTACAATTAACTATGACTTCATTAATGTTCTAGTATTTGTTTACTAGAACATTAATTTTATGGTGGTAACTTAGGTATTCATTTATACATCATTTTTTTATTTTATATAACTATAATACTATAATATATTCTATGCTAGAACTATATGAACACCATTAGTAAATGATTACTTGACCATTAGTTAACTGTTAGTAAATGATTAATACTACATTAACTCAAGGTAATAACGGTAAATTATTGTACCCTTATTGTTAAGTGTTACAAACACAGTTTTAAACAAAGGTATATAAGTTATGCCCCCGCTCTTATAATCTATGTACATTGCACAGCAGGAACAGTGTGTATGTATGTTTATCCAAGTATGTTTGTAGATAAGTAAATACATATTGGACTCGTTGGTGATTTCAAACAGATATATATATATATACACATATGTCTATATACATATATATACATATACATATATATGTAAATACATTTTTAATTATTTCCCAAACTGGGCCAGCAGGTCAGTTTCCCTGTACCTGTGTTGATGTTGATGTATTTCCCTAAGTGAGAATGTTCTTGCATGGGTCTGTTTATATATATATTGAATGATCATCAAAGCTGGAATATACGTTTTAAAAGAGAGTTGGTCCAACAGCACGACGACACAAACATCCGTGCAGCACGTTTATACACAATACAAAAATGGAACTGCCATTAGTAGTTCAAAGACGGATGAATGAATGGCATATGTTCTGCATTTTAATCACATCACATTTTGAGGCTCTGAAAAGATTGTATCATTGTGAAAATGTTAGGGCTAAATTGCGAGTAGGGGAGGTCACTGCCAAATTACACTCATGATGACAAAATGTCTTTAAACCAAATGACAAGCCTTTTCAAACTTTATGCAACTCAATCATAATGTTAATTACTACCATCTGTCACATTGTTAAATTGTTTGGCACCACTTATTCATCATGGAGGAAAGATTGGTCTCATTTTGGTCTCATTTCACCACCAGTGCTCCGACCTCTGCTACGCATGAACTAGCCTGCTTATCTGGGCTGCTCCTATCAGCAGCCATAACACGCCGCGGCAAGCTAATCCAGGGAACATCCTCCTATTGGCAGTGAGAGGGGAGACCATGGCTGCTTCCCAGCTCCATGTCGACTCCCTGAATCCCCAAATTAGGGTTTGCCCTGGAGGGGGCCGGCTATTTCGTAGGGGTCATTTTCAGGGCAGTAGGAGGTTTTGACCGGAGCAAGCCATTGAAAAGTGCAACGTTGCTCTACTCTGTCAGCAAGGTTTTCATCTCTTGGACCAAACGCATTAACGGTTGGCGCTTCAGTGAGAGGAATCCACACAGGAAACAAAACCAAAGAAAAAGCTCACAACTGATTTGACATAAGATCAGCCTGTGGCTTGCTTCGTATCAGAGGGCATGCAACAACGTTTCTGTTTACGCTGTTTACATATCTTTGGGTTGAAGGGGGGGATTATAATGACCCCCGACGTGCATTATTAGCATAATGTAATGGGTATAATTATAGTGGAGATTGGAGGCATTGAAAGGTTTATGAATGGCTCATTCATTAGCCTCCAGGGGATATGAATAGAACAACAAAACACACGGGACTGGTCCTAATGATCTAAACAGCGGGCTTAAACAAAATCCAAGCCAACTCAAGTCAGAGTCAAAACAGTCCACAAACAGATGGGGCTTTAGGAGAGGATGCTCACATTGTGAATTAGGAGGAAGAAAAGCAATGACAGAACAATACAATTGTGGGACTCTTGGAACTCCTGTTGCAATGACTTTTTGGAAAGATTTGAAAAAGGCAAGAGAAATTCTGTGAAACAGGATGATTAACTCCAGACTCTAACGCATACTGCTTTGTTTGTAATTGAGGCAATCCAATGACGAGTGTGCTCAAGGGGCTATTTGATAACAACGATGTGGATTTGGGAGAATCAAAGCCCTAATCTTTATCAGGCTGATTCCCCTGCTGTTGTAAGACACCTTGCCTTTCCTTAGAAAATGATCATGCACTAATTGTATCCGAGCAATTGTCCTCGTGAAAATGGAACAGACTCAATGCACCGGTTGCCAGACACGACACAATTCTTTTTTGTTCTGCAATGCTTGGAAATGGGTTCCAGTTTTAAGTAAGCCACTTACTTACCCAATACATAAACAATGTACTTTTCAAAACGGACATATAAATACATAGAAACATGACAAGCATAATGCATGGGGTCCACATCCCACCCACTCTTCATGGCTCCTCTTCTCTCACAAATAAATTAAAAGGAAACGGTCCCGATACGTCTGCCATCACACACTGGGTGAACCCGTCAGACTTATGGATTTCAGTCTTATTTCCGCATCATCGATGGTCCGTACTCGACAACAATGACAAACACAAAGTGGGTGTCTCCGTGGCAGTGTTGTTTCCACCTCAGCTGCCTCCTCCTCCTCCACCTGCTCCACCTGTGGTAGCGGCGGAGGTGGGGGAGCGGCCCCGCGGCCCCTGGGGTCACATGGCCGTGGTCTGCTTGATGCTGTGGAAGCTGATGCGGCTGGGGGAGGTGGGGATGGACATGGCCCGGGCCACCCGCACCCGCAGGGCGTGGTTGTCTTGCCAACGGTGCCACCTCTTCCTCACGGCGGAGCGCACCTACGAGAACCATGTCACTTGAAAGAGACCCGACGTGCATTTACGTCTGTGTGGGAGTGTGTGTGGATGACGGCTGGTTGATGCAGCCTCACCTGGCCCCAGCCAGACTGATTGGGGCTGGGGAGGCTGCTTAAACCAGCCGTCATCCACACACACTCCCACACAGACGGTTTTATCCAAAGGGACCTATCGGCGTGGCTCAAAGAACCACCAGAGAATGTTACATTGGAAGTGCTATGTCTACGTTTCTAAAACACAGCTGGACAAAGTACAGAGAAGCAAAAGCAAGACAAAATCATAGTAATAATAATTTATGCCTGATCCAGATGCATTTTATGATGCGTACATGCAACGATTCTTAACACATGATGACTGCTTGGCCATTGGGACTTAACGGTTCGCTAGGAAAAGCAAAAAGGGTACATTTCAATCAACCTTTTAATAATAATAATAATAATAATATATAGTTGGATATGGTTTGTTTTTATGAGTTGGCCAATATTAAATAATAATTGCATCAAACGAGTTGAAAGGTAAGCATAGCCTCGAGAGCGATGTACAGGGGTTAATGAAACCCAATTGAACCTTCATAGAGGAAACAATTAACATTTCAGCTTGACATTTCAAATGAAATACATTAGTGAACCATGGAGGGCTTTCGGTGAAAGGCTGTCCACTCACCTCTCCGTTTAGGAAGCAGTAAAACACAGACACAAAAAAACCCTGGAACAGACAAAACCACAAAAATAAAGGCAGCTGGGTTTGAGTATGCAACCCACTGTGTATACAGACACAACCTCCAGAAGAGATTGGCTCTCCAGACGCCGTAATGCTCTTCATGCCATCTCCACTGATGAACGCATTATATATAATAATATTATTCCCAGAAGATAACACGCTCTCTGAAATGTTTTCAAGATGACCGGTGTGTGCTTGTGACAGTTTGTGTGTGAAGTGTGTGTGTGTGTGTGACGGGACTGCAGTGGTCTCGACTGACTTCAACTGGTTTCTTGTATTTGATCCCTTGTCTGACTCATTCCTGACGAGTAGAAGACTAATACCAACGCAGAGAATAGCACCCACTCCTCAGATCTCATGCTGACAGTTGAGCACTAAGCATGAGCTACACGGAGGCCTGATGCTGGGAGTTGATGTGTGTGTGTGTGTGTGTGTGTATTTGTGTTTGTGTTGAAACAGTACACAAGCATCATCATCATCATCATCCTGTGCCCTCGCTTCTGAGCTGAAAGCTCTCGCCCAAAGAAATAATGCAACAGAAGTAGCAGGACGGTGGCTCATGATGAAAGGATTCTGATTCGATTAACTGAGCGGTATCCCTGTCGCCCCAGTCATTACCCTGCCCCTCCGTACCTGAAACGACTGCAGGAAGGAGTTGAAGTAGATGAAGACTACCTGGGAGATATCATCTTCTCCAGGGTTCACGAAGAAGAGCATGTAGGTGATGCCCAGCAGAGGCAGTAAAACCAGCGTTGCTTTCACAGCCTTTCTGTGTAAAAGGAAAACAGAGAGAATGCCTTTAAAATTGTAAAAAACAACACAAAGGCAAATGAACGGAACCGACTCGTTCACAGGTCAGCAACAAAGAAATTATTCTAATGGGTTTATAACGGGTTAACCAGAGAAGTTCACTCATTAGAGATCAGTGAACCTGAAATCATGAGCAGTGCTATGGTTGAGATTGACATTTCTTCATAATAATTGCAAATAATGACGCATGAACATTGTGCGCCATTTTCTAAATTTTAATTGGAAAAGTTTACGTTTACCTAGGAGAGACCCAGAGACAATGTATTTATTTCCCTTTTAAAAAGTAATCGGCAATGTATTTGCTCCGGTTCGAATTTAATTATATTAAACCCTTTTAAGGTTTAATATATCAGTAATTAACCACTCCTGAGCACAGCATTAACTGGCCGTTTGAGCAGGTAACGGTGTAGAAAATGGGTAAGAAGCGCTATATTGATCCAGCTATAGTATACATACCTGTACTGTATGGTTTCAGAGGTAGTCGAAGCTCTCAGTTTGGTCATGAGAATTCTCACTATGTTGAAGAGGAAAACAAAGTTTATCTGCCAGGAATACAAAGACATGAATTAATGCCAACACAAGTGTAAATTAGCCACACTGAAAGTGAACAATTAACAGGGTGAGAAATTGGAACCACCTCATTATACATAAACTTGGTGAACAATTTCATAGCAAGGTAGGCTCAGTTGAGCAATAAACCACGAACATGATGACATTTTAACACCTATTTTTAACAGCCAAATGGCAGAAACAGACACCCTTTGAGTCAACACGTTGCACGTTCAGAAGATGGTGGGTTTCATTCATTGAGGCAATCAGTTCAGTTGATCACATATTTCACAGGTCTGAAAATGTTAGCGTTACTTAGTGTCACATAAAAAATGTTTGGGACATGATATGTGACTAAATAAAATACCTTAACGTGTGACATTATGAACCAGGTTCAGAATTACTCACCAACAGTACCAGTATCACCGGCCCTTGGTAAATATAGTCCACATATTTACCAGGCTCCTTGCCAAACCAGCACCTTTACACATGAATGAATGTTTTGTTAAAACCCAGGTGTAACCACTGTAGTCATATGTCATGTGCAGAGATGAAGAGCTTAAGTGGACACTTACTGTTCATTTTCATAATAGAGTTTTCCAATGGCCCAGGCAACAATTATAGGACATGGAATACCTAATCACATGAAAATGCTAGCGTTATTTTACAGTGTGTTTGCAAAGCACAATTATGCATGAATGAGAACATAAAAAAATAGAATGGAAAAGGTCAATTACATTTTGAAACATTGGGAGGTGGCCCTGTGCTCGATCAAAAGTAGTGGACGACACTACTTCTACTTTGGGACAACACACATCCGCCAATTTACCTTGCTAGACTTTGTAACAGGGCAATAATTTAATTCAAGCCTCTCATGGACACTATCACCTTCATTGTTGTTGGGTCATTGCATGATGGGTATTAACGGTTAGAAATTCACAATACGAGGCGTAAAAGGTCATCCAGCAGTTGAAATGCTCCTGGGTGTACTTCTGTAGAGGGGGACTCATTTGTGGCATTGTTTGACATCTACAACTGTATCCTGTCTTTGCTCTTTCCTTCTCACAAGTTCCCTGGTGTCAAGACGGATTTAAACTGTTCCACTTCCTGTGATCGGCCGAAGGACGCTAATTAGCGGCTGTCATGAGACAATCCAAAAACGTAGACTCATTACTCGATTGGGTGGGTGAGGCTGCTCTGTTAAAGAAATCATCCGCAGAATGCTTCAGGACTCTCTTTGCAATATTCCTCTCCTCTATTAGTCAGCATAGATACACAATGAGAAGATGGATGGTTTGTTTTTTCAACACCATCTGTAACTTTAGCAGGGTACTGCGATAGATCATTGAGTCCCAGAGGATGAACTTACAGCCAAAACCACACCGGCAGAATATATTTTTTTACCAATCTGCTTACGCTGCATATTGTACAGTTGGAACATTCTAATAGTGTATTCCATTAGTCAATATCTCTGTTTTAAGTATCTCATTACGAAAACAAAACATCTTAATAGTTTGACCTGTAAACCTATTGTAGCCTACTGACAAGTTATTCCTTGAACACATGTCCTGCTTATTAAGATTAAATGTTATATTTTCTACATATCGACAATGTTGACCTAGCTGGCTCAATTAGTAGAGTGCTCGGTAGCTACTGGGGCAACATATGCGAAGCACGTATGCACTCACGCTCATCAGATGCTTAAGTTAAAAGCATCCACCAAATGGCATATACATACATAAATATATTGTATTATATCGTCCTAAACGTACAGCTTTACAGTACACCGCGAGTGGCGCGCATCTCGCTGTTTGCGTTGGCTCCATGAAAGCATATTTTAAAGTGAAGCACTTACATTAGTTCCAGCTCTTCCTATGTGTGTGCGCTGAGCTTACAATGAGCGTGACACGCACCACCCCAAACGGCACTGTGGCGGCTAAGTGACCAGCGGCGAGCGCTCGCATGCCGGCGGCCCAAAGCGAGAGTGTTGGGAGCAGAGTGTTCCGGCAGGGTCTCCCGCCTGCCGCTCCGTGTTCTCCCTAATAGCGCATGTGGAGAAGGGCCATTGTGTATAATTGATGTGGTGCTAAACTGTACACTTCATCTACTTCCCACCGAGCACAACACACAGTTTCTATCTCTGGAAGTCACGGCCAAACCGAGCTCGACTCATCGTCAACCCAATTCTCTCCGAGATTCTGTGGTTTCAAATGAAGTGGGAGACGTTCGATTGAATGTGTGGCTCTGTGACCTTGTGAACCGTTCCTCACAAGAAGGCTTGCAATCAAGCGAGCCCCGTAAGCTGTGCTTTTTTCTATGAATGGTGGGTAGAAAATTCTATAAATATCTACCCACCTGAAAGAGATTTGATCCTGTGAAAGTTTGTGAGGATGTTATTTTGTACATATTTTAATTCATACATCCCTTGCTCTCGTGCACAAAGTGCTGGTTGTTTGTTCCTTGCTGTTCTTGTTTCCTGCTTCATATTGTGTGTCTGTTGTACTTACACCATCCAATGAAAAGGAAGACCCACTTTCTAAGCTTGTCCGTGGAATAGGTCATTACAATGGCTGTGTGAAGGTAGCATCCTTCAACAAACATCCAGAAAAAGTTAGTCACCACAAAGTAGTTGTAAATGGTCGTAATAAGCCGACACCAAGGCTGCAAGAGAGGATGGTAGTTCAATGTCAATCAAAGACAAGCAAAAATTCGGTAATTTCATGTTTCATGAATATATCAAGTCTAAAGATCTATCAGTCACACAGCAATCTTTAGACTACAATCATACTACACTTACAGAAAATATAAAAAATGTATCCAAATGCATGTTTTAGGATAAAAGGTTTTAGTTTTTACCTCATTGCTCTCGTGAATATTGTGATCAATCAACTGTAGCAGAAACCACATGACGTTTCGTAATATGAAGGTGGTGATTAAATTCCAGTGGATGATGTTTCGAAGACATCTTATGCTCCTATGGAAGAGATCAGACAAATAGACATCAAAGGAGTATTGTTGAGTTAATGCAGCTGAAAGACATTTTCTCATTCGGCATGATGTAAGAGATTGTTAATGCTGATTTGTCTCAGCTTCTGTCAGAGCAGATTGGGATACATTATAAGTAAATAGAGTAAGAAATACAAGGTCATGTCTGTGTCTCTGTGTGTGTGTGTGTGTGTGTGTGTGTATGTGTGTTTTGGAGACATGGTATGCCTTATCTGTAAAAATGTGTGTGTGTGTATGTGTGTTAGTGTGTGTTTTGAATAGACATTATGCCTTAGTTGTAACCATATCTGTACATATGTGTGTGTCTGTTTGTTCATGTGTATGTGTGTGCTTGTGTGTGTGTCTTTTGAACACACAGCATCCGTTTCACAGGCCTAATGCATGTTACTGCGCTAAACAGCCGGATCTGCTCATTTGACGTGAACGAGATAATGACGAGGACGGCTGTCACTGGCCATTAATTGAATGTCCGTGACTGTTTGTGAGCCGTCATATGTGTGTAGAATGTTTTTGGGAAGGACTATTTGTGTACTTGCCTTAAGCAGAGGAAGAGAACGAAGGCCACGACCAGGGCTCCCACGGAGATGCAGTGGCCAAGGTAGTTGATGATCAGAGCGATCTTATAGTGAACCGGGTATTTTCTCTGCAAACACGTTTTGCGTGGGTCGTTATAAGAGGGTTAAACATGACACGATCAGGTCAAAGTCCCCCCCCCAAAAAATCGAGATCCATCCGTTTGAAATGATCACGGTGCATTATATAAAGAAACCTATATATGAAAGGAATATATGCTAACCGTAATATGGATCTATACAGTTATGAGCTCCACATATGCTGTATAAAGGCTGCTTATACTGTTAGATATCATGTATTGTTCTCAGTAGGTGAAGCTGGCAAGTGTTTGGCCATGGTTGGTTCTCAGTAGGTGTGGTGCTGATCTCCTACCTTCTCCTCCAGGATGGGCTCACAGCTGGAGTAGTTAATCCTCTCAGCCCAGGTGCCGTTATCCATGCACTCTCTGTATGCACTTCCTGTAAAAGGAAGGACAAATGCAGACATATATATTATGTAACATGTTATTACATATTTTTCTAATTGTATTCAGCAGGTGCTTTATCAAAGCAACTAACAGGGACACTCGGTAGAGGATTAGGTCTCTCGGTCAAGGATGCATCAGGTACAAGATACAAGATACAAGATCGTTTATTGTCATGTACACAATGGAAACATAGTTTGCACCGGCAATGAAATTCTT